>OX467710.1:43533553-43706053 GCA_950111635.1 Agelastica alni | reverse complement strand
AGTTTTTCATTTCTGTTACACGCAGCATGATTTTTGTTTTAGTTGTCTCTTCTCGAGCTTCAATACCGCAAGTCATGATTGGCCTAATGCAAGTCTTGTAAATCTTGACCTTGCTGTCAATACGCATGTATTTATTTGCCCATACCACCTGTCGTAAGCATCCTGCTATTGCGGTTGCCTTGTTGATCTGACTCCGTAGATCATTTATTAGATTGTGGATATATCCATGCCCACGTACTTAAACTTGGAATTTTCCACGATACTTATTTTGTTTGAATTTTGTGTTGAATACGCGAATACAGGCTATGAACGCATTAATCCTGATATTACTCAAGATGATGATATAAACGTAAATAATGTGTATAGGCAAAATTTAGTTAACAATTATTTTCAAGACTTTTACGTCAAAGGTAGTGTAATTATTATTATTCAACTTTAATTAATAAAATGTATTGTAGGTATATAGTAAGTAAATTAGTAAGAAAAATGTTCATATTTAAAAAAAAAATTATCAACATTATATTACAAAATTTAAACTAGTGTGCTTGTATGAAGAAAACCTACTTCTAGTTATTCAATTTATTTAACAGAATTTCCATTTCTATTTTGCTTTTAATTTCCATTTCATAAATTTCTTTCATATACTGCATTTCTAAATTGAGTTTTTCCACTTGTTGGTCAATTTTGTTTTGCAAAAATTTTAACTTATTTTGATCTACCATATTTTTTTCCGATATGGCTGCTAGTTTTGTATTTGTAGCTGTCCACTCTCCTAATTTTGTCTGTTTTTAAGAGTAGGTACCTAAAAATTAACAATATAATAAAATATAATCCCAAACAATAATAATGTAATAATGAAAATAACACTAAAGGCGAGTTTATACAGCAAATAAAATAAAGCAAGGAACAAAATAAAATAAAAAAGATAAACATGCCCAAAACTATGAAAGCGTTTATACAAGAATTAAGATAAAATAAGAAATAAGAATAAGAACAAAAGATGGCCAACTTTTATCCCTTTGTCTTATTTTATTTTATTTTGTTTAAAAGCTGATAATGCGCTTGACCCAAATCTTTTCTGTTCTAAATGTTCCGAATTTAAAATCAACCTAACCTAATAATATTATTTGTGGAGGTATTTTTGATTTTCCTTCTATGGCCCGTATATTTATTACTTAATAGCTTCCATCTGTGTTCAGACGCTTCAGCTACAGAAAAAGTGATTTAAAAAACGTTAAACTCTCTCATTTTTTAGCACTTGCACGTGCTTTCTCCATTATGTTGGCAATTGTGAGCAATGAGCAAAGCTTTCTCTTTCAGTCGGGTGTTCTTTTTATTTTCCATCAGTTTTTGCATATAACTGAGGAAAGGTCGATACCTGCTCTATCCATTATAATTTTTTTTAATAGAAAATGGATATCTACCATCCATTTTGGTTGAATAATTTTAAATGATGATAAAATATAAAAAATCCGTATTTGAAATAAAATAACAAATCAATTTGGAGATTATGTACTGTTATGCACAAAACACAAAAGTCATTGTCAAAAAAGCTGCGAATTCATCGGTTCATTCTTGTTACTTATTTTATTTTAGTTATCTGTATAAACCAATGTTTTTTGCACTCATTCCTTATTTTATTTTATGTTATTTCTTATTTTATTTTATTTGCTGTATACACTCACCTTAACACATGCTTTTCTCACAGAATACAGTAAAATAAAATGGGGATAAATAACAAAATGGCTACAAAGCATTATAAAGTTTTATAGTAGGGTTTAGGGTTCCTAAGTACCTACCACCATAGACTAGAAATTCAAAATTTTGGGGAATGCTGGTATTCCATTTGTCAACCAATAACAGAGCAGTAAACAAAATCGATATTGTGGCGCAAGCGCGTTTCCACCAGAGCTACCAACATAGTACTAACGGACAGCACCACAAATCAGCTGAACTTGGTTTGATCGACCACCATACAACGGAAAGTGTGTTGACCAGAAATTAGGTTTTGAACTCTAGTCTTGTGATCTATTGGTTAACTATTTACCATACAACCCACTCCAAGTTTCTATCAATCACGTTAATAATATACTAATTTAAAAATTATCCTTGAACAAAGAAATAGTTGACCAGTTGCAATAACATTTTCTATACTCTTATTGGAAATGATAAAAATATGGACCAAAAATTTAAAAAGGGTTGACTATTTATTCTATTGTATTAAAAAAGTAACTTTTTTAATTTTGAGTATCCTTCAGTTTAAACTAATATTTCATAGCGATCTGTGTTAAGTTATAATGCCTAGGCGCCGTGTTTATGGAACAATTACAATCTTCTAGGAGTGAATACGAAGGAAACTATTGTTGGTAGATATGAAAGAAGCCGGTTTTTTAATCAGACAAATATCTGACCGTATAGGGCGCAGTGTGTCCACCGTGTTAAACTTCGCGTCAACTAAGAACAAGCCATTAACGTCACCGAAATCGTGACGTCACACGTTCTCCGTCTAATTTTAAAATATTCCTGGCTTAGTTGTTAGAAATAGATATTCCAGTGGTGTGGGTAGTCTCTTTAAAAAAATACTTTTTTAGTAGTAAAATAAATATATGCAAAAATTAAATCTAATGATTAAACTACTGTAGCGGCCATACAGACAATTTATGCACAGACGACGAAACAAAACTTTTCCATTTTTGAATCATCAAAATTCCGACAACTAATTTCACTGAAGACCTTTTTGATCCCAAGTCTTGTCCTTCTCAAGAAAGCACGTATACTATCCTAATCCTTACAACCCTAAGTTCTGTTCCTTTTTTATAACGCACGTATAGCCTAATCTATATGACCAGAAGCTTCTTTCCTTTTCATCTACTTACGTACACTCGCAGTACCGATGTAAATCTTTATGACTCTAAATTCCTTTCCACCAATTTACGCATCCTCTACGAACCGTCATAAAACTAATGACCTGGGGGACGAAAATAAAAAGGAAGGCACCAAGGCACAGTCTCTCGACAGACTCCGACACTGGCCCGCCTCGTCTCCCTTGCCAAATTTTTTTTTCGTTTCGATAAATAAACGTAGTTAACAGTAACACTAATTCGAATTGTGTATTTCAAAATTGTTCGTCCTCTGATGCAGTGGTATCATTTTATCTTCCGATAAGCATCGTCCAAGAAATGTTTTTTTTGTAAGTTCATCTTTATAATTTTTGATGTGTCAGCGGTTGTTGTACCACCCTTGTTCAGACACCTCCTGAAATTTTTTTAATGTCAGTCAACAGGATCATATTTCAAAGACTTTGTGTGAGGGGTTTGTTATTATTTTATTTTTTACGTTTATATATTACTAATATGAGATAAGGTGCACAACTCTAAGTATGTAAAATGAACAAACGGAGGTGGCTTTGCCCTTTTTAGTTTTTAGTTCATAGATTGAAAAGCAAAGTGAGGACGTGTTTTTATTTTTATTTATTATATGTGCTATAAAAATGGTCCAACCGCTTAACTTTATCGGGTTAGAGTACAAACCGTGGAATAAAACGAAATATTTAAGAATATGATGAATAAAGTGATAAAGAAGAATATTTTTCCGAAGAAGAAGAAACTGTTGAATGTGTGAGAAAAAGCATGAAATGGCACAAAAAATTGTTTTTTCTTTTATTGGACTTTGTTGTACTAAACTGTTACAATATGTATCTAATAAAAACTGGGAATAACTCTCTAAAACTAAAATATTTTTTAAGACGACTTGTTAGCCAAATTCTTGAAAAATATGGAACAGTAGCCTCAGTTAGACCTGGAGGAAGAAGTGGTGTACAACTCAATTGACTTGCAGCCGTTAACTTTAGGGAAAGACATTTTCCTACATATGTTCCGCTAACTGCTGCAAAAAGCAAAGGACAACGAACCTGTCATGTGTGTTGAAACAAAAACCGCGGCGAACCAGAAAGAAAATTAGATACTACGTGGTGTCCTGAATGCAGGGTGGGGTTGTGCATTGGAAACACACGAAAACATTTTTAGATTTTATTGTCCTCCCATTGGAAACTTTATTAGTTTTGTACGTGTTTCAAAGATTTTTTAAATTTGAGGTAGTTTTTAGAAAATAAGTGCTTAGATCCTTATTTTATTTTTACTCGCAATTATAAAATATAATAAACATACATACGTTAAGTCACGCCTTTTTCCCATAGGGGAAGGCAAAGACCACTTCCTTCTACTTGCTACGGTTCTTACACACATCTTTTGCTTCCTCTACTTTCATCAGTGCTTTCATACATGCTCGTCTGTTGTTGGTACTCTTGACCTGGTCTTTCTTCAAAACAATGTTGATCTGATCGAGATATGTTCTCCGAGGTCTACCTCTACCGACTTGTCCATTCACACTCGCCATATAAATTTGTTTCGTCAATCTTCCTTCATCCATCCTTTCTACGTGTCCAAACCATCAAAGCATTCCTTTATCTATCTTTGTAACCACATCTTCTTTTACTCCACAGCATTCTCTTATCTCACTATTCTTTACTTTATCCAACCGAGTCACTCCGGCTATACTTCTCCGCAGCATTAATCCTTTTTTCATGTTTCTTCTGCCAAACCCAACATTCACTACTATACATAAGTGTAGGAACCAACACACCCCTATGCACCGCCAGACGTGCCTTTTTTGACACTTTCTGGCTATTCATAAAGCTATGCAGTGCTTCATTCATTTGTTTTCCTGCCAACACCCTTCGCTCAATGTCACTGTCATACTTTCCATCTCTAGTAAACTTTAAACCCAAGTACACAAATTCATTTACTTGTTTTACTCTTTCTCCCTCAATCGAAACTCCACAGTTTGTTATGCTTTCTTCTCTTTCAAAAAGCATTACTTTCGTTTTGCTCATTTTTATAAATAACTGGTTTGAATAAAGGTATACTTTAGGTTTTAAAATTTGTCCATTGCTTTTCGTATTACAAACAATGCATGCACGCCACTGTTAAAAATTATTTTAGTTTTTTATTTTGTTGTAGCACAGAATTTTTAAAATTTTATAATTGATATAGAAATTTTTTTTGAATATACACTTTTCTGCAGGAGCGTTATGAAAATATATCTACGCCACTGTACACAGGTATATTTGCTTCGTTATTACAAAATATAATAACTAGTTTTATAATTTATCTGCTTTGAACAAAAATAAATTTTAGATTTTATAAACTTTGTCCATTACTTCTCATATTACAAAAAAATGTGTGCACGCTAATGTTAAAAATTATTTTAATTTTTCATTTCGTTGCGCTACATAATTTTTAAGATTTTATAATTTATATTAACAAACAATATGCCGACGACGAATTCTCCAATACTATGGGCATATAAACAGAAGACAAGGAGACAACATGGAAAAATTGATGATACAAGGAAAAATAAAGGCCAGAGGACAAGGGGTCGCTCTTCCACCAAATGAGTAGACCAGGTAAAGAAATTTACGGAAAGACCATTACAAACAACTATTAGAGACACTATTAGAGAACACTTTGGAAGCAGATCATCAACAACACAAATTAAAAATCATGGAATCACGACCTCTTAGCTTTGAGGATACGACTGAAAGAGAAAAATGTCTGCTAGGATTGCCTTAGAGTCTTGATGACGGGTCAGTCAGTCAGTGAGTGACAAAATTAAGAAACTTTAACTAGTTATAATTCTTAAACTACTGGTTTAAATTGAATGAAATTTCAAATGTACCTTGTTTATACAATGCCTGCTAGGTTACTATAGTTTTATCCACAACGAAGTTATAGGGGGATCGAAAATGGCCTGAACTGCTTCGAGAAAATGATGGTACGGCCATGCCGCTTTTTTGCTCGACTTGGTGGAAGCACTGTGCCACGTCTTTTTTCGTTCTCTAAAGAGTACTCTGCTAGCGGTTTCTCTACTGGCAAATTATGCTCGAGCTCAGCCGTAGAGGGTAGACGAAAAAAAATATAAAAGTGAGCTGCGCCACCGACTTAGACGGTATAAGCCGGAAAGCCCTAGATCTTATAGGCACTAGCAGAGCCACAAGATAAACAACTATGATTATGGTGAACCAAATAAATAAAATTATAGCAAAAATATGTTGGATACTTTACTCACACAATAAATAATTAAGGTACACAGCTCAATAGCAACATCATAACAAATATAGTCAAAGTTAACAGCTATGGTAAAATTTCCTTGTCGTGGTGTCGAATGAAACACGGCGTTATATATTTAAAAATAAATCACTGATGACCTTTGGGTATGCGAATTCACATGTACTCCTGTGGCCTACTCCTGGCCTACTCCTGGGGCTACTCCTGGGGCTGGTTAGATTATGGGGCGGCACCGGCTGATTAACAATGGCTTCCCTCAAATAAATCCCGACAACGGCTATTTTAACTTGACACCAGAAATCCAAAATATCAACAACGTAGGTAAGATAGAATGGTCAAGTTAAAAATGAAGTGGTTTTTCTTCAAAATCCAATTAAGATGGCCCAAATACAGCCAGATATGAAAGAAATCCCATAGAGGTTCTGCACACGTGCTAATAACACACCCTCCCCAACAACTTTCGCCAACACCTTCCCTCGAAGAAGCTCAACACACGACTGATCACACTCCTAGACCGGAAATCAAGAAAAATGGCGCGGAATAAACGTCAACCCAATATCGCCTCGGCCGTGTGGATATCCAGTCCCATCCACACAGAAATTGCGAACCAAACTATCGAATCCTACCCCTACAAGTCATGCAACATTATCTACAACGAATGATATATTTGAGTTACAGCAGAGTACTGTATGCAACAAGGAATACGAAACTATAGAGCTGTGGAAGGAAAAAAATAGGCACGTGACAACTGCCGTGCCCCCAGATCCGGAACCGTCATCGTGGATGATCCTAAGCGATACTATAGCAGGTCACCTCTAGTTCTTTGACATAATTTGAATTCATATGATTACATACGAAACGTACTGCAGCCCGTTGCATTGCCCTATCCACGGAGGTTAATTCAACCTCTTTTTCAGCAAGACAACGTACGTCCTCATGCAGCAAGGGTAATTACTAGGTTACTACAACAAATTAACGCTTTTCACACTTTTCATCATAAATAATTTAATTTCAAGCATGTTTCGAAGTTTTACCATAAGAAACCCCGGCGAACCAATCTTTTAAGTTTAATCAAACACACATTCCAGATAAGTTTTATTAAAATTGATCAATTTTTATTGGGTGTTTTAATAGAAAAACTAATTAAACAGTTTAAATTTTAAAGAAATTTTGTAGTAGCCATAAAATAGGTCTACTGGCACAAAATAGCTATGACCTATACGCTTCTAACCGTACATATTATTTTATATGAATCGTTCACGATATTTTTTATTCGTTTCACCCACTCATCATTGTGAACGTCAGTCCACAACGTTCAATGCACGGCTTTTACTGCACCCATCGACACCCTTAGGCTACCAATGATACATCTAAAGTTTTGCTCGTTAATATAGAATTGTATTTAAGAAAAATGTTTGCTGTTGCTTTTATTATTCATTCATTCTTAATGTGAAACGATAAAAATATGTGAAATCCCTATTGTCACGTGTTTACTATGTATATTTTTATACTTATACTATGATTAACATTTACATTTATTTAATAATTTACAGTACTTTCACAAACCTTAGAAGTTGCCTTTGTGAATTTATCATTGCAAAAAAAGTATTTCCATGTTAAAAAAATTTTAGTTGTATTTTGTTGTTGTTGTATTTTTGGGTAACAAAATATCCTCGAACCATTTTTGCTCTCAGTACCTGTTTGTATAATAGCATGACACTTTGGATCAACATTGCACCGCCGGGAAATATCATTTTTGTTGTTACGCTTTTTACAAAACGTCATCCTTTCAAATAATAATAGATTATGTCCCTTTTGTGTTCGTATGAATTAAAGAGACATTTTCACTAATTTAGTTAATAACAATAACGCAAATAACATAAATAACCTCAAAAACACAGACTTGTGCCAGAGAAACAGGTGAAATTACAAAAATCATACTACTACGCATGTACAAATACATAGATTATCGATATCAATAATCGATAAATACCCGACACCCTAAGGGTAAAAGGTTTAAGATTATATATATATATATATATTATTAGAGGTTTTTTATTTTTTTAATTTATTTGGGTAGCAGTTAGGAGTGACCAATTCAATAAAAATGGCATTCAGAATTTAATAATTTAGTTTGGGTTAGGTTAGGTTATTATAGATAATTTAGTATTTATCGTTTTGATCAATAGCTTTGTGAACAGCCAGAAAGTGTCAAAAGGTGTGTTGGTTCCTACACTTATGTATGGTAGTGAATGTTGGGTTTGGCAGAAGAAGCATGAAAATAGGATTAAAGCTGCGGAGATGAGTAGTCTAAGAAGTATAGCCGGAGTGACTCGGTTGGATAAAGTAAAGAATAGTAAGATAAGAGAACGCTGTAATGTAAAAGAAGATGTGGCTACAAAGATAGATAAAGGAATCCTTAGATGGTTTGGACACGAAGAAAGGATGGATGAAGGAAGATTTATGAAATAAATTTAAAAGGCGAGTGTGAATGAACAAGTCGGTAGAGGTCGACCTCGGCGAAAATATCTCGATCAGATCAACATTGTTTTGAAGAAAGGCCAGGTCAAGAGTACCACAACCTACGAGCATGTATGAGAGCACTGATGAAAGTAGAGAAAGCAAAAGATGTGTGTAAGAATCGTAGCGGAAGTGGTCTTTGCCTACCCCTAAGGGAGATAGGCGTGACTATATGTATGTATCTATATAACAGTAATATGATTGTCTACATAAATGAAACTGAAGTAATTATTATGTCCCAACGCTTTGCTGATCAAGAGTTTTAAAAATGGTAAAGGGAACAATATTAAAGAAAAAAAAACATGTTCAATAAAACAAAATTATTTTATGTAACTTAAATGGTAAACTTAATGAGATTTGTCTTATTGTTTAGTCTTGATGTTAATGATACCTACTTTCTACATCTGTATTAAAGCTTGTTACGTTTTCCACGCAAAGTTTGTTTCTATATTTGTAAAAAAACTATAAAATGCACGCTTACATAAGTAAGTAGCTGTGAATCCCATTAATTTTTTTAAAGCTTTATTTGCAAGCACTAGATACTCTTCTTTTTATATTGATTTAAAGTCTTTACAAAAAGTTTTCAAAGAAGAATTACTAATTTCTTTAAAGCTTTATTTGCAAGCACTAGATACTCCTCTTTTTATATTGATTCAAAGTCTTTAAGAAAAATTTTCAAAGAAGAATTACTAATTTCTTTAAAGCTTTATTTGTAAGCACTAGATACTCTTCTTTTTATATTGATTCAAAGTCTTTAAGAAAAATTTTCAAAGAAGAATTACTAATTTCTTTAAAGTTTTTTTTGCAAGCACTAGATACTCTTCTTTTTGTATTGATTCAAAGTCTTTAAGAAAAGTTTTCAAAGAAGAATTACTAATTTCTTTAAAGCTTTTTTTGCAAGCACTAGATACTTTTCTTTTTGTATTGATTCAAAGTCTTTAAGAAAAGTTTTCAAAGAAGAATTACTAATTTCTTTAAAGCTTTATTTGCAAGCACTAGATACTCTTCTTTTTTATTGATTCAAAGTCTTTAAGAAAAGTTTTCAAAGAAGAATTACTAATTTCTTTAAAGCTTTTTTTGCAAGCACTAGATACTTTTTTTTTTGTATTGATTCAAAGTCTTTAAGAAAAGTTTTCAAAGAAGAATTACTAATTTCTTTAAAGCTTTATTTGCAAGCACTAGATACTCTTCTTTTTGTATTGATTCAAAGTCTTTAAGAAAAGTTTTCAAAGAAGAATTACTAATTTCTTTAAAGCTTTTTTTGCAAGCACTAGATACTCTTCTTTTTGTATTGATTCAAAGTCTTTAAGAAAAGTTTTCAAAGAAGAATTACTAATTTCTTTAAAGCTTTATTTGCAAGCACTAGATACTCTTCTTTTTGTATTGATTCAAAGTCTTTAAGAAAAGTTTTCAAAGAAGAATTACTAATTTCTTTAAAGCTTTTTTTGCAAGCACTAGATACTCTTCTTTTTGTATTGATTCAAAGTCTTTAAGAAAAGTTTTCAAAGAAGAATTACTAATTTCTTTAAAGCTTTTTTTGCAAGCACTAGATACTCTTCTTTTTGTATTGGATCAAAGTCTTTAGGAAAAGTTTTCAAAGAAGAATTACTAATTTCTTTAAAGCTTTATTTGCAAGCACTAGATACTCTTCTTTTTGTATTGATTCAAAGTCTTTAAGAAAAGTTTTCAAAGAAGAATTACTAATTTCTTTAAAGCTTTTTTTGCAAGCACTAGATACTCTTCTTTTATTGTGATCCAAAAGGGATTAGGTTTGAGTCTTTAGGAAAAGTTTACCAAGAAGAATTACATGAAAGTTTTATCAGGAAGTCTTTCGTAGATGCGGACAGTTTTGGCATTTCAAAGTTGTCCTTAACAAACGGATTTCTTATCCATAACAATTTATTAGAAAATTTTAGAAAGTAACTTCTGAAACAAGAAACAATTTTAAGTAATACTCTTGCATAAACAAACAACTTTCGTAAGCCTAACGTAAAAATATCATTTTCAAAAAGGAAGCGTTAGAACTTAATTGATACTTTTCTTTGTTGGGTAAAAAATTATATCATAAAAATAATAAAACTCAGATACTTTTAATAAGAAATACTTTAATTTTTAGTGTTAATTTGGTAAAATAAATTGAGCAACATTATTTGAAACTAGAGGCCAGTGCTTCGGGATATTCCTTTGTGGCAGGTTTTTTTGCAGTTGGTAAAATATTTTACGATAATAATTTAAAAGTCGACCCAACTGCTGCGGGATCCCACTAAACTTTTGACTCTCGGTTGTTAATATGTGATAACCTATTATCGTATCAATTTGGTAAAAATTTGCGATTCTGCTGGATGATTGATAATACATTCGGTAATTTTCGGAAATTAACAATTTAATTTGAGGTGTTGTGAAAATGCTTTGGCATGATTATACCTTTTCAGCACAAAACATGAAACTTTGATTTGTTGCTGTATTCACTCGAACCCGGCACGGCAAGGACATGTAGATTTTTTATGAAGAATTTTACGGCCATCATTTTAATGATTTTTTACCAGAGTGATACTTAGCAAGATAAATACAAAAAATTGTAACAAATCAGTGGTCTGGGTGCGACCCGAGAGGTCCACACGACTAACTTCCCAGTGGAAAGAATGGAGAAATACCATATGTTTTGTTATAATAATTATTATTGTTATTAAAATTATTATAAAAAATGATTTCAAATTGTTTATAACAAAATATAATTGTCATTAACAATATTCTGTTTATGGCAACCGTATTCTTTAAAACTTTTTCCTATCATTTTATAAGCGGGAGCCATTTTCAATAGTTTATAACAATTAAAAAAAGGTTTTTTAATTATTATGATCAATAATCATTTGTTAGTAACAATATTTAAATGTTTTAAACAATGCTTAATTATTACTAACAATATTTTTTTGCTGTTATAGCGTCTTCAATGCTATTCTCTCAACACTGACACAAGTTTGAAATTCTCAAATTCCAATTTTTGTATTCTAAAACTATCTCTGTTTATGAAATATTGTCATCATATTTTTCATACAAATATTCCTAGCATGTAATAATCATATTATTCAAAGGACCTTAAAATCATTTTTTTCAGTTTTTTTATTCACCATAAAAAACAGCTAGACCGATTTTGCTGACAATCCAATCAGTTCTAAGTTGAGTAATTATGCGTAGACTGCAATTGGTCCCACGTCGATATCATTTTTTGTTCTCGAGATAATCGTAACAAAAAATAATTCTGAACGCACCTACGAACATCGTACATACACACACAGACGTCAACTTAAAAACTATTGTATTCGACTCTGGGGACCTAGAAATGTGGAGATATGTCAAATTCGGGATTCGCAAAATCGGCTCCATTACTAAAACTTATAGGTTAAAAATTCCATTTTAAAGAAGGTTTTGGTCAAAAAAGGGAAGTTTCATCCTTGATGGGGATAGGAACTTTTTTTCTCCTTAATCCCAACACTGTGAACTTCTTATTTCCAAAATTTGAAAACTATAAAAAAAATAAATACATACATTCATACATATAGTCACGCCTTTTTCCCGTAGGGGTAGGCAGAGACCACTTCCTTTCACTTTCTACGGTTCTTACACACATCTTTTGCTTCCTCTACTTTCATCAGTGCTCTCATAGATGCTGGTAGGTTGTTGGTACTCTTGACCTGTCCTTTCTTCAAAACTATGTTGATCTGATCGAGATATTTTCGCCAAGGTCGACCTCTACCTACTTGTCCATTCACACTCGCCTTATAAATTTGTTTAGTCAATCATCCTTCATCCATTCTTTCCAAACCATCTAAGCATTCCTTTATCTATCTTTGTAGCCACATCTTCTTTTACACCATAGCTTTCTTTTATCTCACTATTCTTTACTTTATCTAATCGAGTCACTTCGGCTATACTTCTCAGACTACTCAACTCCGCAGCATTAATTCCATTTCATGCTTTTTCTGGCAAACCCAACATTCACTACCATACTTAAGTGTAGGAACCAACACACCTCTATGCACAGCCAGACGTGCCTTTTTTGACACTTTCTGACTGTTCATAAAACTATGCAATGCACCATTTATCTGTTTTCCTGCCAACACCTTTCGCTCAATGTTACTGTCATACTTTCCATCTCTCGGAAACTTTGGACCCAATTACACAAACTTATTAACTTGTTTCACTCTTTCTCCTTCAATCAGAACTTCATATTTTGGTACGTTTTTTTCTCTTTGAAAAACCATTTCTTGCATTACACCACACACTTCCATAGCAATATCCACGATTCCTTCCTTGAATGGCTTCTACAATTCTTCAATCTCATATGCTTTATCCAAACTGTAAAATTTCTTCTAAAAACACTAATATTACTAAACTATTGGTAAGACTAACTTTTAGGTGTTATTAATGGTTCGGTACAAACGATAAATAGATAAACAAAATCAAACGATTCCGTTTTTTGAAGGTTATGGCAGAATATTATTAATTGTTAAGTGTGATCGACATATTAATGAATCGTGATAACTTGTTAATTTGAATTGACAACATTTTTTACAGTATTCCAATATTTTTATTAAATAACAATTGACAAGATACTTTGACAGAGGGAAATAGAAGTGTAAGCAATACCAATAACCTATTTTATTTCAAAAATACATTAATCGTAAAACGTAGTCAAAACTATCAATCTATTATAAAATGCATCTTTACCCTTCAGTCTCGTACAAAAGACTCCCAAACTACCTGTCATATCCCCCCCCCTCCTCTTCCTATTTTCGGTACCCAGCAAAACAGATCTTTCTGTTATTGTTATTTCAAGTAACCCTCGTTCATGACTCCACTGATGGACCTTGCATACTGGGTCGGTCCAAATATATCTTACAGAAGGGAACCGTTTGTTAACGTTACCAACTAAAAATATATTGTAGGATCCCAGTACTGAAAAGACACCGCGACCCAAAGTTTGGGAACCACTGGTACATTGCATCTGCATTAGCAAAAATATGTTATCCAATATCGTTTCGTTTTAACCGACTCCTGTAACGTAAGACTATGTGGATCAATTCTTTTGAAACTATAAAAACATATTTCCTTTCTTCTGTTTTTCATTTGATCTAATCGATTATAATCCCTTTAGTATCAAAAAGTAATTTATCAAAAACTCAAACCAATGGTCGAATAAACATCAAATCTTCCCATCATCGACTCGACATGATTTATATCAATATAAAAAGGTGAAAAGTAATATTTAGGCATTTATATGTGGAACCGAACACCGAGGAATATAGGAGTGTAAATCGACATGAGCGTTACAAAAAAAAATATGACAGGGTATTTATTATTTAAACATTTTTATTAATATTGGTATTAATAGCTAAAGTAGTGTAAGATATATTTGGATTCATCCTGTATGCAAGGTCCATCGGCGGAGTCATAAACGAGGGTTACTTGAAATAACAATAACAGAGAGATCTGTTTTGCTGGTACCTAAAATAGGAAGACGAAGAGGGGTGCGGAATATTTCCCTCTGTCATAGTATCTTGTCAATTGTTATTTGATAAAAATATTGGAATACTGTAAAAAATATTGTCAATTCGAATTGACAAGTTATAACGATTCATTAATATGTCGATAACACTTAACAATTGATAATATTCTGCCATAACCTCCAAAAGACGGAATCGTTTGAAGAATATAAATTCGACAATAATATCAATCGTTTTTGATAGTTTTTATATTCCATCCCCAAAAAACAGATCGCAGAAAGTGGTTTTTGACTTTGTTAAATCGAAACCTGCTTCTGTATCAATGGGGGTTCCTTAAGGCTCAACTTTGGCTCCACTTTTCTTTATAATATTTATGAGTTTGGTACAGCAAAAAATGATCATTTATGCAGATGATACTATTAAAATATTGGCACAGAATAAGCAAGCAGCAAATTCAGCTGCAGAAGAATTCACTAGATGGTGTAAAAATAATGGTTTAGTGTCTTCTCTCCAGCTCTTTCGTGGTCTTCCTCTTCTTCTTCTTCCTCTGGGGTTCCACTGTAATATTTTCTTTGGGATTCTGTCTGGTGGCATTCTTTAAACATGCCCGCACCATATCAACTGTTTAGTTCTTATTTCGTCTGTGATGTCGTGCTGTACTCCCATTATTTGTTTTATCCTCTCATTTGTAACTCTTTCTAGTCTTGATTTCCCCGCTGCTCGTCTCCAGTAATCCATTTCTGTGGCTCTAATTTTTCTTTCGATCTTTTCTTTCAAAGGCCATACTTCGCAACCGTACATTATTATACTCTTCACTATCGTGTCGTAAATTCTTTTTTTGTTGTTGTTGCTTATTGTTCTATCCCACAGTACTCCGTTTAACATTGATATTGCTCTTCTTCCTTTCATATTTCTGTCCAATATTGCTTCTTCGAGTGTCCCATCCTTTGATATTCTCATTCCTAAGTAATTGTAAACTGATGTGTGTTTGATTTTTTGTCCATTTGATAATTGTAAGTCCTGTTGCACTCCCCCAATACACATATATTCCGTTTTTTCTACATTAACCTCTAGTCCCCAAATTTTATATTCTTCTATAAGTTTTCGTGTCATATACTCTGTGTCGTCTATGTCTTGGCCGACTATAATTTGATCGTCTGCGAATGAGAGTGTGTATAATTTTGTGTCCTCATCTAAAGGTATGCCCATGTTTTGGCATTTCCGTTTCCAATTCGCTAGTGCCCGTTCCAAATATATTTTAAATAATGTTGGTGACAAGCAACACCCTTGTTTCAGTCCTTTTGTGATATTAAACCCTGTTGTTAGGTTTTGTCCAACTTTAATTCTTGATTTGGTTTTATTGTATAATGACTTTACTCCTTTTATCAGTTCAATATTAATGTTGGAAGTTTCCAGAGTTTCCCAAAGTTTAATTAAGGGTACGCTGTCGTATGCTTTCTTTAGGTCAACGTACAGTATATGGATCTCTTGATTGAATGCTAGTTTTTTTTCTATAATTTGTGTTAGTAATGGTTTAGTAATTAACATCAGTAAAACAGTCTACATGGTTTCCCAACAAAAAAACCTTACTTATGATTACTGTCCCTTAATAAAAGTTAATCACACATCCATAGAGCAAGTGAATCAGTTCAAGTATATAGGCCTGACCATAGATCAAAAAATAATATGGGAGGTACACATAGAAAACCTTATATTAAAATTGAACTGTATGTGTTTTGTAATAAAGCAATTACGTGGAACAGTCTTACTGTGTGTAACTAAGCTGACCTACTATGGACTTGTACAATCCAACCTATCGTATGGACTACCTTTCTGGGGGAACTTCATACAATACAATAAAATAAATATTTTTAAACAAAGTAATGAGATGTCTAGCTGGACTACATTATAAAGCATCATGTAAGAGTACATTCACTGAGTTAGCCATACTAACCTTACCCAGCCTGTACATTTACAATACAATAACCATAAAAAAAAAATGAAATACACTACACCAAAAATAATCTAATTCACCATTAAAATACTAGAAGAGGTAATGAACTACGGCTATCCTACTCTCGTCTGGCTCTGGGACAAGACTCTGCAAGTTATCAAGGTATCGTCTGCTACAACCATGCACTCAAACTATTTGGTTACACATGTAGCTTAGGAAGCTTTATATCAGCTCTATACAATCATCTTATCCAAAATGTTTTTTGCTCTGCTCATGACTTTAATATACCTACCTAATTAAAAAAGGGTTTTAGGACTTCTATATTTCTTATATTTATATATCTAATTAAAATAAGTGTTTCCCATTGTAAAAAACTTTCTTGTAGTATCTTATCTGTTTAGTTGTATTTTTTATCTATATTTTAAACTGTTTGTATCTGTACATAGGTAAGTATTCCTGACTAGTCTAATAAAATTTTATAAATCTATGTAATACAGTTGTAAAAATTTTCAATGATGAATAAACTTTTATTTTATTTTATTCTTTTCACTCTGTTCATAGAGAAAAATTTGGAATGTCACTGTCAATTTCAGCGACCCCAAATCTATGAATTCGACACTAATATTAGTAATTTTTGATAGTGTTTCTTTTTATATTGATTCAAAGTCTTTAAGAAAAGTTTTCAAAGAAGAATTACTAATTTCTTTAAAGCTTTTTTTGCAAGCACTAGATACTCTTCTTTTTGTATTGATTCAAAGTCTTTAAGAAAAGTTTTCAAAGAAGAATTACTAATTTCTTTAAAGCTTTATTTGCAAGCACTAGATACTCTTCTTTTTGTATTGATTCAAAGTCTTTAAGAAAAGTTTTCAAAGAAGAATTACTAATTTCTTTAAAGCTTTATTTGCAAGCACTAGATACTCTTCTTTTTGTATTGATTCAAAGTCTTTAAGAAAAGTTTTCAAAGAAGAATTACTAATTTCTTTAAAGATTTATTTGCAAGCACTAGATACTCTTATTTTTATATTGATTCAAAGTATTTAAGAAAAGTTTTCAAAGAAGTATTACTAATTTCTTTAAAGCTTTATTTGCAAGCACTAGATACTTTTCTTTTTGTATTGATTCAAAGTCTTTAAGAAAAGCTTTCAAAGAAGAATTACTAATTTCTTTAAAGCTTTATTTGCAAGCACTAGATACTCTTCTTTTTGTATTGATTCAAAGTCTTTAAGAAAAGTTTTTAAAGAAGAATTACTAATTTCTTTAAAGCTTTATTTGCAAGCACTAGATACTCTTCTTTTATTGTGATCCAAAAGGGATTAGGTTTGAGTCTTTAGGAAATACTCTTGCATAAACAAACAACTTTCGTAAGCCTAACGTAAAAATATCATTTTCAAAAAGGAAGCGTTAGAACTTAATTGATACTTTTCTTTGTTGGGTAAAAAATTATATCATAAAAATAATAAAACTCAGATACTTTTAATAAGAAATACTTTAATTTTTAGTGTTTATTGGTAAAATAAATTGAGCAAAATTATTTGAAACTAGAGGCCAGTGCTTCGGGATATTCCTTTGTGGCAGGTTTTTTGCAGTTGGTAAAATATTTTACGATAATAATTTAAAAGTCGACCCAACTGCTGCGGGATCCCACTAAACTTTTTATACAGTTGTAAAAATTTTCAATGATGAATAAACTTCTATTTTATTTTATTCTTTTCACTCTGTTCATAGGAAAAAATTTGGAATGTCACTATCAATTTCAGCGACCCCAAATCTATGAATTCGACACTAATATTGGTAATTTTTGATAGTGTTTATTATTTAACCCCTCTCACCCCTTTTATCTAGGTCATATACTGAGAGGACCCAAATACGCACTTCTCCAGCTAAAAGTTCAGGGAAAGATTGGTGGAAGGAGGAATATTGGAAGACGCCGTGTGTCTTGGCTTAAAAACCTTAGGGACTGATAGCAAACCTCCGATAGGAGATGCACTATAAGAGGAAGACCCACTTAGTAGCGACTTATGGGGATAAAAACTATACTATCTCTTAAGTTGGAGCAATTAATACACATTTACAAAATTTTATTAAAATTGAACAATAAATTCGATACTAATTGGCTACCAAACTTCACAGAATGTCCATAGAGGACAAACAAACTTTCATTGATTTTTATTTATATACATATGCTGCAGTGCCATCTGGTGGCAAGTTAGGATAAAGTTGATAGCTTAAAAATATTCTCCGTGCTCAAATACCTATGTAGGTTTATCAAATTTCATTGCGATCGGTAAAGAAGTTGATGTTCTGCCTCGCCAGGTTAGGTTTCATGTGAGTGGGGCGTGGTCGCCCCTCCACCGGGACCCTTAGTAGGTCTATTGTGGCTCACCCCTAGAGTTCACCGCACAATCCAGCCCTTCTTACGAAGTTCATGGTTGTATAGGGTGAGATTTTTTTAAAATCGGTAGGTTCTAGGTTAGTGTAACCAAATATGTTGAACCTTATTCTTCCCAGGCCGGAGCATGAACATAGTATATGTTCAGCAGTTTCGTCTTCCACGCAGCAGAACCGACAGTCCGTTTGTTGGTTCAGATCTATCTTTCTGAGATGGTATCTCAGACGACAGTGTCCCGTAAGCAGTCCTGTTAGAATACGCAGGTCATTTCTGCTCCATTCTAGGATCTGCTTAGTTGTGTTTCTCGGGGGTTGTAACGGTAAAAACGCCTTCGAGTGGGTTAGCCCTGGTATGTCGGACCAGTACGTGAGTATTTTCCTCTCTGCCCAGTCCGAAATAATTGTTTTGGCGGCACTTGTGGTGACTCCAAAAACCGGTTCTGGTCCAGTGAACGCAGATTCGGCCCCCTGTTTTGCAAGGGTGTCGGATATTTCGTTTCCTTCCACCCCCTGGTGCCCAGGTACCCACAGTAGGGTCACCCTGTTGTTCGCACCAAGGGACTCTAAGGATTCGATGCAATTCTATACAAGTTTAGAATTTATCTTGTTGGAGCTCAGTACTTTTAAAGCAGCTTGGCTGTCTGATATTATACTCATGTTTTTGTTTGCTAGAGGTCTGTTGGTCAACTCTCTTGCACACAATTCGATAGCGAATACTTCAGCCTGAAAGATTGTGGCATACCTGCCAAGACTGGTAGATATTTCAATCTTTGGTTTCATGCTGAAAACACCGGCCCCAACTCCATCTGGGGTTTTTGAGCCGTCTGTGTACATTACGTATTCAGTTGCTGGGAAGAGGATTTGTCCCCTCATCCATTCGTCTCTCTTCGGAAAGAGGACTTTGAACGACTTTTCTACGTGTATTTTTGTGGCTAGCAAGTCGGGAACCATCCCGAGAATTTGGTGGTTTTTTGTTTCACTCAGTATCCCGGAGTGATCCCCGAGTTGCTCTCCATTTATTTGCTTTTCCAATGACAGGAATCTATAGGAAACTATCCTGGCCTCCCTCTCTAAGAGAATATCTAGGGGAGGGAGATGTAGGAGGTGTTCCATCGCTGCCGTTGGTTTGCTGGACATAGCTCCAGTTATGGCCAGGCATGCCAGCCGCTGAAGGCCAGCAAGCTTTGCTCTAGCTGTCTGTTGTAACCCTTTGGTCCACCAGACTACTGACTACTGCCTCGCCATCTAGCGAGTTTTTTTTATTTTTTTGGGCCAGGAATTTTC
The DNA here is from genome assembly GCA_950111635.1 of Agelastica alni. Taxonomy (NCBI): domain Eukaryota; kingdom Metazoa; phylum Arthropoda; class Insecta; order Coleoptera; family Chrysomelidae; genus Agelastica; species Agelastica alni. The sequence goes on along the minus strand of OX467710.1, from coordinate 43,686,278 downwards.
GCGGTCATATGCAGAACAACTCATCAAAGTTTTATTATAATCGGATAAATCGTTTAGAAGTTCATAAGGGAAAAATATACTTATATTGATTTAAATATATTTAATTAAATTTGCAATTATTTTTTATCAAAGTCTACAAAGTCTCATAAATATCATATAAGTTGTTTCAAATATAAATACGTATATTAATTGAATGATTGCTTTCCTTCACTAAATTTTTTAAGTAATATTTTTTAAACAGTTACTTTTTGCCTATTACAATGTGTAATATTACGTAATATTAGTTTACTAAGTCTAAGAAATCATTTACAAAGATTTTATTACTTTTCCAATATTTTATTTCTGATTCTGTTTTCTTTTTGTCCCGCTTGTGCAACTTCTGGAGCTTGCAAGTGAATTTCAAAACTAAATGGCAAATACTGATTATCTGTTTCAGTGAAAGCATGTTCACATGGTCCGCGTTTCTGGTGAGGTCACGTACTGGTCCAAAACGTGACTGATCCCTCTCCATATTAGATTACACATCGCAGATCTATTCTGTCGGACTCTCAACACTTTAATTGCCATTAGTATTCCTTTATTATTCCTCGCAAATATTATATTCACATACAAACATGCAAGAACAACAATCCACAAAGGATTTTCCAGGTGATGTTTCTCGTTTTGGCACGAGTTGGGTCTCTGTGTCCATTCTGTTCGATTTGTAGGGTTAGTTTACGAATATTTTGCATGTTGGTGCAATTCGAAATATACAGGAAAGATATTTTTTTCTTTTTATATACTAATTACCTCAAGCAGAGCGGATAGAAGATACATTCAAATAATGTTTTTTTAAATATTTTTGAAAAACTTTTAGCTGATGATGGCTTTAATGAACTATATATTGACGTTAGCCACCGTCAGTAGGTGAATATTTGCGACGATCTCTGTGAGGGCCCCGAAATAACACACGCGAAGGTGGTTCATGCAATCAAGGCAGCTAAAACTGTAAGTCCGCTGGACCAGACGACGTCTATTCGGAAGTACTCAAGCTTTACAACGACCAATCTACAGATAAATTGGTCAGACTCTTCAACGCTTTTTATGTTTCTGGGCAAATACCAAATGATTGGTTGGAGTCTGTCTTCGTCACACTACCTAAGAAGACATGGCTAAAAACATGCGGAGACTACCGCATGATAAAAGACTCACCTGGAACGCCTTTTTGGAAAAAACAATAAACAAAGCCAGGTTTTCTCTCTGGAATCTCAGAAGGGTATGTGGCAAATCTTGGGGAATGAACCCCAAACAGATTTACTGGATTTATCAAACAATGATAATATCTATGGTCACGTATGGTTCAGTAGTCTGGTGGACCAAAGGGTTACAACAGACAGCTAGAGCAAAGCTTGCTGGCCTTCAGCGGCTGGCATGCCTGGCCATAACTGGAGCTATGTCCAGCACACCAACGGCAGCGATGGAACACCTCCTACATCTCCCTCCCCTAGATATTCTCTTAGAGAGGAAGGCCAGGATAGTTTCCTATAAATTCCTGTCTTTGGAAAAGCAAATAAATGGAGAGCAATTTGGGGATCACTCCGGGATACTGAGTGAAACAAAAAACCACCAAGTTCTCGGGATGGTTCCTGACTTGCTAGCCACAAAAATACACGTAGAAAAGTCGTTCAAAGTCCTCTTTCCGAAGAGAGACGAATGGATGAGGGGACAAATCCTCTTCCCAGCAACTGAATACGTAATGTACACAGACGGCTCAAAAACCCCAGATGAAGTTGGGGCCGGTGTTTTCAGCAGGAAACCAAAGATTGAAATATCTACCAGTCTTGGCAGGTATGCCACAATCTTTCAGACTGAAGTATTCGCTATAGAATTGTGTGCAAGAGAGTTGACCAACAGACCTCTAGCAAACAAAAACATATATATAATATCAGACAGCCAGGCCGCTTTAAAAGCACTGAGCTCCAACAAGATAAATTCTAAACTTGTATGGAATTGCATCGAATCCTTAGAGTACCTTGGTGCGAACAACAGGGTGACCCTACTGTGGGTACCTGGGCACCAGGGGGTGGAAGGAAACGAAAAATCCGACACCCTTGCAAAACAGGGGGCCGAATCTACGTTCACTGGACCAGAACCGGTTTTTGGAGTCACCACAAGTGCCGCCAAAACAATTATTTCGGACTGGGCGGAGAGGAAAATACTCACGTACTGGTCCGACATACCAGGGTTAACCCACTCGAAGGCGTTTTTACCGTTACAACCCTCGAGAAACACAACTAAGCAGATCCTAGAATGGAGCAGAAATGACCTGTGTATTCTAACAGGACTGCTTACGGGACACTGTCGTCTAAGATACCACCTCAGAAAGATAGATCTGAACCAACAAACGGACTGTCGGTTCTGCTGCGTGGAAGACGAAACTGCTGAACATATTCTATGTTCATGCCCCGGCCTGGGAAGAATAAGGTTCAACATATTTGGTTACACTAACCTAGAACCTACCGATTTTAAAAAAATCTCACCCTATACAACCATAAACTTCGTAAGAAGGGCTGGGGATTGTGCGGTGAAGTGTAGCCTCTAGGGGTGAGCCACAATAGACCTACTAAGGGTCGCAGTGGAGGGGCGACCACGCTTCACTCATGTGAAACCTAACCTAACCTTACCTAACCGCATGATTAGCATAATGAGCCGTACGCTAAATGGTAATGGTAGATTATACCGTAAATGCGAGGAACACCTCTCTGATACTCAATTGTGATTTCGACCACGGAAAACTTATAAACATCTTTCAGAATATAAACTTAGATGGCAGAGACATCCTCATTATAAAAATCTGTATTGCAACCAAAGCTGCTGTTAAAGTTGAGGACATGACTACCGAGTACGTTCCCATTCAGCGAGGTGTGAGGCAAAGGTGTGTCCTTTCTTCACCACTCATTAACATATACTCTGAGCAAATTTTCGTCGATGCATTGGACGAAGAACGGAAAAAAATTGTTGTCAACGGAGAAGTAATAAATAACTTGCGTTATGCGAACGATACAGTTTTACTGGCAGGAAGCGCTGATGACTTGCAGGCGTTACTGGATAGGGTTGTGGCTAAAAGCAAAGTAAGAGGGCTCAAATTAAATATCAGCAAAACCAAAGCTATTGTTATCAGCAAAAATGGTAAGCTTCCAGCAAACCTGAGTACAGGCAACCAACAGATTCAGCAAGTCACCAATTTCAGATATCTGAGATGCTTATTGAACAGTAAGGGAGATAGCACGCAGGAAATAAGGTCCCACATTGAGCAGGCTAGAGCAGCATTTAACAACTTAAAGAAGGTTCTTACATCTCGAGACTTGTCAATACCCCTACGTATTCGTTTACTACGGTGCTACGTATTTCCAATTCTCTACTATGGAATGGAAGGGTGGATTTTAACAAAGGCAATGTTTTTTTTTATGAAAATAGTCGCAAAAAGGGTAGACCTATCGTGTGGGCACGCTATTGAAAAAGTTGCAGGTCATAGTTCTCTGGAAAAACTGATTTTGAAAGTTTATTTCATTCCGTAGCAGCCCTGTAAAAGAAGGATTCTTGATGAAGATTGGTCCTTGTAGTGTCAATCTTAAGATTAAATGGGTGAGACTGATCAGCGTGCCGAGTTCTTCGGCCGAATGTGGCCAATAGTGGTACAAGAGTTTTTATTTCTCTGGAGCATCTGCCTTGGAAATATCTGTAGAGCAATGACTGGTCTGCAACTCTTCTTTTATGTTCTAGAGGGTGAAGGGTAACTGTGAGAGGTATCATGGGTAGACAGAGTCCGAAACACCGAGGTGCTTGCCCGTCTCCAGAAGCATCTAGAAGTCATGTTTACCATCAAGAAACGCAAGTTGGAATAATTTGGACATGTTATGAGAGCGGACAAGTACCGTATCTTACTGAATATCATGCAAGACAAAATCCAAGGAAGAAGATGTCCAGGAAGAAGACGCACGTCCTGGCTGAAAACCCTTAGATATGGTAATAATTTTACAAGCCTGTTTCGTGCCGCTGCTAATAAAATAAAAATCATAATGATTATCGCCGACGTGACACAAGAAGAAGAAGAATTGACGAACTGTTGTTTATTATTTTTCGCGATTTAAGATTTCCTATTGGTATTGGTATTTTCTTCCTTTTTAAACTCTACTTTTATTTAACAAACTAATAATTAATATCATTTTGTCACTCATGGTGCTATTGAATATTTGGACATCTTTTTCGTGAGATGTCTGTCTTAAAATGTCAAAGGTTTAAAGGGTATTATAAAATAATAAAAATACATAAAATATAGTTATTATTGTTTAAATAAAGGATTTTTTATGACACGAAAGACATATATCAAAGAGTTGGTAAGTGTAAGATTACTGCAAGCAAGTCTTAAAATCAAAATTTTGCTATTAGAAAAATACACATAAAATTAATTTAAGAGTATTATTATAAAAATTTTGAAATTAATTAAGGTTTTACAGTTGATAAAATAAAGTTAAGTCGGTTTTTTTATTTTTCCACTTCTGGATAAAGTTTGGGTTAGATTTTTGTAAAATCCTTATCTATGTGATAACTACAAATTGGGCTTCTTAACTTTCAGGTATGTTTCATCATTACCATCATTCAGCCCTTTGTGTCCACTGTTAAACATAGGCCTCCATAATCATTTTCCATTCCAATCGATTTTGTGCTGTTTGTATCCAGTGGCTGCGGGTCCTTTTAATATCGTCCGACCAACGCGTAGGCAGTATTTCTCTACTTCGCTTGTCCGTTCTAGGTCTCCACTCAAGAAGCCTCTTTTCCCATCGATCGTCCCGCATCCGTGCAACGTGGCCAGTTCAGTTCCACTTAAACCTCTCAATAGCTCCAACGACATCGCTGACACCGGTTTTTCCGCGCAAATCCTCGTTTTTTTGTGGTCCTTCAAGGTCAAACCAAGCATGGATCTTTCCATCTTCGTCTGGGTAACTCCAAGTTTCTTAGCTGTTGCTGTTGTTAGTGTTATGGTTTCTGAGCCATATGTCATCACTGGCAGCACGCACTGATCAAAAACCCTTCTTTTTAGATTGACGGAGATGTCACTCTTGAAAACGTCTTTAAGTTCTTCCGAAAGCTGCCCATGAGAGAGTGAGCCTACTCTTTAGTTCGCATGTCTGGTTATCCCTTGAGATGCTGACCTCATGGCCAAGGTATACATATCTATCTACCATTTGAATTTCAGCTCCGCCAATCTTAAAGCCACAGCTGGGAACAAGGTTTGTGATGAATTTTGTTTTTGCCATATTGATATTAAGACCGACTTTTTCACACACCTCTTGCAGGTCCTGCAGCATCAGTCGCATTTCTTCTAGATTGTCCGAGAATAGCACTATATCATCTGCAAAACGTAAGTTGTTTAGGTTCTTTCCATCTATGTTTATACCTCTCTGAACTTCAGTCCACCTGTTTGAATGCACTCTCCATGACTGTAATAAACAGCTTTGGTGACATCGTGTCGCCTTACCGTTCAATAGTTATGAGGTTGGTATTTTCATGTAGTTTTACCGTCATTGTTGCATTTTTGTAGATATTGTGGATGAGTTTGGTATATCGGTAGTCGACTCTACATTCCTGAAGTGCATTCCACAAAGCATTTAGCTCTATTGTATCGAAGGCTTTATGGAAGTCCACGAATGTCATTACTAAAGCTCTGTTATATTCGATTGTCTTTTCTATAAGGTATATTTATGTTTTTTATATCTTGTATTTTTCCTCTATGACTTAAATATGAAATAAATTGAAAAATTTTCATTTGGTTTTTTTGTTCGGTTGAAAAACCGTACAAGTCCATCAGTTGTTTTTATCTGTCACTGGTATATCATTGCATTTTGTGAAAAATTATTTTGAAACAATACAAAGCAAACTATGAGATCCAAAATTTTTGTATGGATGTCGATTGTCTATATCAAGCAGTGTCAACATTAAAAGGATGTTATTAATTTTCTCGAAGTAATAATTTAGTATGTGTACGGTTTTCGTATTGATCAATTCAATTAAAATGATGGATAACTATTAGATATCTATCAGATAATGCTTAACTAGAGGTGAAAAAAACAAAATTTAGTTAAACCATCGCCTTTTCTAGTTTGAGTAGTATTTTCTAAATTTTGTGAATTGTATTTGCCGCATTCAGTGTTTGCATAAGTTTAGCCGCGGTGGAATAAACTAATTATACGAAGACACACACGTACACACATCGAGGTAGCTGTTTGGTGTAAAGGGATCCAAGGGATACGTGGAGAGTGTGGGTCGCGGACGGTAAGAGTTTGGCGACCCTAGTTGTTAGGATTCGAAGGAGAATCAGAGGCAGTAGCCGCTAATAGCACCGCACACACGCACGAAACACGAAACCGGCATCGACATCTGTTGGGACTAAAATAGAATCAATAATCTACATTACGCTTTGAACAACGGCCACATTTGTTCCCCTACATTATACATATTCTATATGTGTTTGTTTCCACACAGGCGGAGTCAAGAGTTTCAAAAGTATGTCACTGATTCTATTTAGGTGCATTGACTAAAAAGTTTGTTGGAAAAAGTGGTAAGGAACACTATAGTTGTCTATTGTTAAAAATAATTTAAATCATTTTTAAATTTCTGCAAAAACTAGCACTGGAAGGAATAAAAATTTTATAAGGTTGGCATCAGATTATGTTCTTTTAAACGTGATTGTCCAAAAATTATTTACTCAACAATATATGTAATTTCAAATCCTCAAAACTTATTATTCAACGGGAAAGAGGATAAATTACTGTGTCTAATGTTTTTAAATCATAGAGAATGAAAATAATGTAATGTAAATTATTGGCAACGCGATTTCAGAGGCGCCCTCTTTGACTACGGGAAGAGTAAATTTGCTTAAGCTATTCGAAGATCTATGAAGATTTCATCTGACTGCGTTTTTTGCATACATACATACATACATATAGTCACGCCTTTTTCCCATAGGGGTAGGCAGAGACCACTTCCTTCCACTTGCTACGGTTCTTACACACATCTTGTCCATTCACACTCACCTTATAAATTTGTTTAGTCAATCTTCCCTCATCCATCCTTTCTACGTGTCCAAACCATCTAAGCATTCCTTTATCTGTCTTTGTAACCACATATTCTTTTACGCCACTCTTTTACTCGTATCTCACTATTTTTTACTTTATCCAACCGAGTTACTCCGACTATACTTCTTAACTACTTATCTCCGCAGTATTAATCCTATTTTCATTCTTCTTCTACCAAACCCAACATTCACTATTATACATAAATGTAGGAACCAACACCCCTCTATGCACAGCCAGACGTGCCTTTTTGACACTTTTTGGCTGTTCATAAAGCTATGCAGTGCACCATTTATCTGTTTTTCTGCCAACACCCTTCGCTCAATGTCACTTTTATACATTCCATCTCTCGTAAACTTTGAAACCAAGTACACAAATTCATTTACTTGTTCCACTTTTTCTCACTCCATCGAAACTCCACAGTTTGTCATGCTTTCTTCTCATTCAAAAACCATTACTTTTGTTTTATTTACATTTATTTTTATCCCTTTGATTTTCAGGGCATCATGCATAACATTAACCATCGCCTGCAACTCCTCTTCAGATGACGCTAATATGACTTGACCATCGGCCTAAAGAAGGCATTTGACGATCAAATCATTCATTTTTAATCCATACGCATTTTTTTTTATATCTTTTAAACAATTTTTGTTGTTGCATATTTCCCAATTTTAAAGTTGGAAGTTAAAAGATATTGAAAAAATTTACAATATTACAAATCAATTATTGTTTGTTAAATAAATATATAAATTCCGCAGTAGGTAGGTATTTAATGATATAATTATTTTCATAATTGCAAAAAAAAAATTTTGTACAAAATTCTATACAAAGCATGACCAAAATCAAATTTTTATTTTATAAACCATTTGTATATTAAATACATTATTTTAAATCAAAAAAGTGTAGTTATAAAAGCAAGGACAAATATTTTTGATACATTTTCTTAAAAAATAATTATACAGGGTGTTTTTTAATTTATGCAAAAAAAATCAGGAGGTGATTGTCCGCATGAAATTATGATGGATCTTTCCCATAACAAAATATCCTCAGACCAACTCCTTTCAATATATCACCCCTAAAAGGTGGTGAGTAAAATTAAGTTGTAATTTTTTTTTTAATTTAAGTTAAGATAGAATCTTGAAATTTTGTTATATCCGGGCACTCGCAAAGGACTAACCACCAACAATTTTTCAACATTCCTGTTACATTATAAGGGGGTGAAATTAGCATCCCTGTATCATCATTATGGCATTGCAGCCCTGGGTGGGCCTTAGCCTGCTGTAGAATTTGTGACCATTCGTTCTTTTTAGACGTCTTCCTTAGCCATCCTCCAATCACTCTCAAATCATCCTCAATATTCTCCATGTTTCGTGTCCTTGGTCGCCCTCGTTTACGTTTTCCTAGTGGTTTGTCTAAAAAGGTCTTTCTCGAGGGGTCATTGGCATTCATTCGCATCACATGTCCCAGCCACTAAGTGTCCCTATTTTTATGGACCTTACGATATCTGGCCCATGATAAATTCTGTACAGCTCGAAATTATACCTGAATTTCCACACTTCATTCTCGTTGACGCCTCGAAAGATACTTCGCGGGACCTTTCGTTCGAAGCATCCCAGTGCAGCTTCGTCCTTTTTAGTAAGCGTCCAGGTTTCAGAGCCATACATTAGCACTGGTTTGATTAGCTTCTTATAAAGCTTACACTTTGTTGTTCTCGATATATTTTGGGATTTTAGCTGAGGCATTAGTGCGAAATAACATCTGGTAGCACTAACAATTCTCCCACGTATCTATTCAGATATATTATTGTCTCTGGTTACCAGGGATCCAAATTAGTCGACGGATTCTTTTAGCATCAAGTACCTTATTTAATATCAAATATTTTTTTAAAATTTAGTTTTGTAGAATAAAAATATTACTTAAAATCTCTGTATATTTAAAAACATTTCTTAATTTTTTTTTCTAGAACCAATAGATTCGATAAAAAAAATAACAGGAATGTTGAAAAAATACCGGTAGTTAGTCCTTTGCGAGTTCCCAAAAATAACAAAATTACAAGTTTCATTTAAGCTTAATTTTACTCACCACTTTTTAGGGGTGATATCTCGGCAGGGAGTGGGCTAAATAAATTTTGTTTTAAAAAAGAACCATCATAATTTCATACGGCCAATCACCTGAATGTTTTCGCATGAATTTAGAAACACCTTATACCTATATACTTTTGTTTCTGTAAGCTATATTTATTTGTTTACGATTTTTTGTGAACAAATGAAAAAAGTTTAAAGAAACAACATTTTCTAATTCACAAACATGACCTCATTTATCAAAACTACACTTTTTTATCCTCTTGCCTCTTCTTTTTTATTGCTATAAATTACCATAATATAATGATATTACTAATATAATACTGCAATTATTTGAGGAGTGACAAAGTTTGTAAGTTTTTCACATGTAAAACAGGTAAGTTTGCATTGAAAAATACCTTTACCCATTGTCTTAAGAAATCTTAGTCAATCAAAACTTGTGCTAAGATTATTGTAAAAGTGGCGTAATGTGGTTACAAAGATATTTAAAGGAATGCTTGGATGTTTAAATGTTCATGGCCAGAAGTCAAAAAGTCTACTGCACTTTCGTAAACTTGGAAAATGCCTATGACAGAGTGGTGAGAAATAAATTGTGGTCGACATTGTCTACGTATGGGGTGAGCGTTAGTTTAATACAAGCACTGAAATCACTTTACGAGGATTCCACTGTTTGTGTCAGGATAAACGGAGCTTACACTGACTGTTTTAACATCGAAAAAGGTGTCAGACAGGGACTGTTTCACTTATACATACACGATTGTTTAAAAGATTTAAGTGCTTATGGATTGAGAATGAATGATTTCATTGTCAAATGCCTCCTGTACACCGATGATCAGGTCATATTAGCATCATTTGAAGAGAAGTTCCAGGCGATGGTTAAAATTATGCAAAATGCACTAAAAATCAAAAGGATAAAAGTAAATGTAAGCAAGGCGAAAGTAATGGTTTTTAAAATGGAAGAAAGCTTGATAAACTGCGAGGTGTTGATTGAGAAAAAAAAGAGTGAAATAAGTAAATGAGTTTGTGCACTTGGATTTAAAGAATACGAGAGAGGAAAATTATAAATATTACATTAAGCGCAGGATGTTGGCATGAAAACAAATAAATGGGGCCCTACATTACTTTATAAGCAGCCAGAACATGTCAAAAAAGGTACGTCTAGCTGTGAGTAGAGTAGCGCTGGTCCTTACACTTATGTATGGTAGTCAATATTAGGTTTGGTAGAAGAAGCATGAAAATAAGATTAATGCTGCGGAGATGAATAGTCTGAGAAGCATATCTGGAGTGACTCGGTTGCATAAAATAAAGAATAGTGAGATAATGGAACGCTGTGGTAAGAAATGGTTACAAAGATAAATAAAGAAATGCTTAAATGGTTTGGACACAAAGAGAGGATATACTAAAGAAGATTAACGAAACAGATTTATAAGGCGAGCATGTATGAGAGCACTGATAAAAGTAGAAGAAGTGAAAAACGTGTATTAGAACCGTAGCAAGTGGAAGTGTAATTATATGTATGTAGGTACGAATTCTATTAAGTAATATGTACAATTTTAAAGTGCCAAGAATTTCTACAAATCTGATTCTTTTCTGCCTTTAATAATTAGCGATTCTGTTGTCGTGCTTGTTTTGGGTATTTTGAGGAATTGTTGTTAGTGTTTTAAAAAATATTTTTGACGAAACTTAAAACGTTGTACATAATAATATTGATTTTTTTCCTACTTAGTAATTCTTTTATCTGTTTAGCTTTAATTTTTATATCTTAAAGAGGATGATTGATATATATTTTTATAAAAATGTCAATCTATGTAATGTAATAATTTGTACATCATATTTTTTCTTATTATAGTCGTAAAAAATACTGATTAAATGATTTTATTAATATCCCAATTATTTATTAAATATATAAAAAAAATGCAATAAGTATTTAAATTTTTATGTATTAATATATTTCAGAACTGAATAAATACCTAATAAAATTAATTATTTTTTTTTATCGCAACAATTTTTTAACATGACGATTTAGTTGTAGGTATAGTATTCCCATTCTTGTTGCTTTTGATTTTGGTTTTCAGCTTTTTCTTGACCACTAATGCTTGTTTTAATGATCTTGCTACTGCTTCCACCACTTTTGCCATTTACGACGACGGTTTCTTGATCATATGGTCTGGTAAGTTTTCCGGGATGGACAAAAGATTCATCTTCGTCATATGTTACATCAATATTTCCGGGAATGACGATGGAACCATCTCTGTCATATGAGACACCATGGTTATCTAAAATAAACATAGATATTCATTTTTGATGTTACTAACTCCTGTTAGTCTGTTCGTAAATTGTAAATACGTATTGAACATTAAAAAATGTGTATTAATTACTTTTTATAACAACTGATGCATCTCTGTCTCTAGAAGAAGGATAACGGATTTTACCACCATCAGTAATAGCAACAGAAGCGTCTCTGTCTCTAGAAGTAGGATAACGAATTTGACCACCATCAGTGATAACAACAGAAGCATCTCTGTCTCTAGAAGTAGGATAACGGATTTTACCACCATCAGTGATAACAACAGAAGCATCTCTGTCTCTAGAAGTAGGATAACGGATTTTACCACCATCAGTGATAACTACAGAAGCATGTCTGTCTCTAGAAGTAGGATAACGGATTTTACCACCATCAGTGATAACTACAGAAGCATCTTTGTCTCTAGAAGTAGGATAACGGATTTTACCACCATTAGTGATAACAACAGAAGCATCTCTGACTTTAGAAGTAGGATAACGGATTTTACCACCACCAGTAATAACAACAGCAGCAGCTCTGTCTCTAGAAGTAGGATAACGGATTTTACCACCATTAGTGATAACAACAGAAGCATCTCTGTCTCTAGAAGTAGGATAACGGATTTTACCACCATTAGTGATAACAACAGAAGCATCTCTGACTTTAGAAGTAGGATAACGGATTTTACCACCATCAGTAATAACAACAGCAGCAGCTCTGTCTCTAGAAGTAGGATAACGGATTTTACCACCATTAGTGATAACAACAGAAGCATCTCTGTCTCTAGAAGTGGGATAACGGATTTTACCACCATTAGTGATAACAACAGAAGCATCTCTGTCTCTAGAGGTTGGTAAACGAATCACATCGGCAGCTTTTCTAAGAAGTCCATCTTTTCTAAGAAGAATTCCTGCGTAAGAGTATCCCACGCAGAAAAAGAGGGCAATCTAGATTAAAAAAAAATTATACACTAATGCAATTTAATTATGGATTCAATCAAGATGGAATGCCAAAGTAATAATGTAATTTATAACAAGGTTCAATATTCTCTTCAAGATTTTATTATTACTATATAACCCTTTCGTAGGCGGCGGGTAGCTATTTTCCCACCATCAAAAATCTGTACTATGAGGAACAGGAATAATATTTTCGAACGGTATTAGTGTCGCCATCTGTCTATAACAAATCGAAATTCTTATGAACAGGAAATAATAGCCTACGTATAACATAGCTCAGTGTATCCCTTATTCTCTACTGGTGATCACGTTTTTACATCATTTTGGAAGGCAAATTAAGTCCATCTGCGACTAATTTGGAATCATACTTGCCATCAGGTAAGCTCCAAGACTTTTTTGTGGAAAAGTAGGTGGAGTTATATATTTATAATAAGTATTTCCGTATATTATTGTTATTCTAATTTTCATAGTGTCAGAAAAATAATTTTGTTGGTGGTAATTATCTTTTTCACTACCCATAAAAAAACTTTTTATCTGAACATTTTTTTGCAGTCATGTGGGATTTCAATAACCCTCACCATCGCGAGAAGGCTTTGGAGTACTTATACAGTCTCCCAGACGATAAAGAGATTTCAAATAAAGAACCAGATGATGGAGCAAACGATGAAATAAATATTCTAGAATCCATAACGTTTAACACTAGCTTGAACTAAGCATCAACTAGCAACATTACTTCACACATTCCTTCTGATCTAACAAATGACTTCTTCGAATCGGCCTCTCCAGTATTGATACCGATATCAGAAGCTGCACAAGATGGAGCCACTTATTGATATGCTCAATAATTTATTTACCAAGCCATAGTTTGATTAGCATTATTATTGTCATTTGCGTAAAAAAAGAGATTTTTTTTAAAAATATTAATAAATATATATGTTTTGTTTTCAATACATTTATAAAAAATATGCAAATCCATGCGGGCGGTGGGAAGGTTACTTCCCACAATGAATAAAAATGAGAGGAAATATTTTTTACAAAATTTGATGGGTAGTTCATCAAAAAGACATAAAAAAACAATTACATGTCAAAATGATTTTGCTCGCGCCCACGAAAGGGTTAAAATGGAACTATGACATTGCTTGCATGGTATATTTTCTTTAACGACTTGTGTCGCTACAAAAAAATTTTGTACCAGCATTCTTTTTGTTATTTTTTATTAGTTCTTGTATCTTGTAGAAGCAAAATATACTAAACATATATTTTTTATAGGGGTAGGCAGATACCACTTCCTTCCACTTACTAAGGATCTTACACAAATCTTTCGCTTCTTCTACTTTCATCAGTGCTCTTATTCATGCTGGTTGAATGTTGGTACTCTTGACCTGGCCTTTTTTTAAAACAATGTCAATCTGATCGAGATATGGTCGACCTTTACCGATGTGCCCATTCACGCTCGCCTTATAAATCTTTTTCGTCAATCTTCCTTCATTCATCATCTCTACGTGTCCAAACCATCTAAGCATTTCTTTATCTATCTTTGTAACCACATCTTCTTTCGCACCACAGCGTTATATTGGATATTATTTTTTTTTAAATCACTTTTGAAAAATACATTTATTTGTAACATTTTATTCCAAAATAACATTTATTCCAAAATAGTTTCACTTAAATTTTATGCTTTTACATAAATATTGTAAAATTGTATTAATTGCATAAAATTAAGTAAAATATATCTATTATTTTTAACAAGATTTTTTTTGAAGTAATTTCTTTAGTTTTGTTAGTAAGAAAGAACATTTATACGTATATAAAAATTAAAATTTTATGTAAAATTAATACAAACACCAAGGGATTTGATAATTTTTTAAATTAAATGAAAAAATTTCCAAAAAGCAAAAAAAAATTACAAAAAAATACTTTTTTGGTTTACAGTGTTTGGGTTATTAACATTTCAAAGCCTTATTAGTGGCGTATTTAATCACAGTAATTTAATTAAAGTATAAATTTGTTTATAAAAATAATAAAGTGAAAAACTTTAACTTACAACTATATTAAAGTTCATGTTGGCACTTTACCAGTTTCGTAATCAAAGCATCAAAAGAACTTGGTTTTTATAATACTCTTCTTATCATAAAATTAACTACAGTGGATTTTATCCAAATTTGATTATACAATGTATCGCAAATTATTTCAATTATCGTCTTTTGCTACTATTTTAATCTGGTTTAACTTTTCATTTCCCTTAAAACTTTTGTAATCTAAAATGTAATATTTTAAAAATAGTATAATCTTAAGAAAATAATTTATGTAGACATATTTACATCTAATTAAAATATTTTTCAGGAGTTATTATAAAAATTATAAACAATGTTGTTTTATTTACGATCATTCTATACAAAATAGGGCAAAAACAAAGCCTGAAAACTACAGAGAAATAACTCTACTATGCTCAACAATGAAGTTGTTTACAGTGTTGCTCAAGGACAAATAGGAACAAATAAAAGCCAGAGAGCAACAACAAGGATTTAAAAAGAATAGATCGACAACCAATGCCATATTTATTACCAAGCAAATGAAAGAAAAAGCAAGAGTAAAATACACCAGCATTTATTTGCTTCGTCGACCTTCCTAAGGCATTTAAAAGAGTCCTCCTGGATAATAATCATAATAATCCTAAAGAACAAAGAAGCCCCTGCTTACATATTTATTTATTTAGCTTATGGCATGACACAAAAAGTATATAAAAAATGTAACACTAAATCAGATTATCACCTAGGTATACATTGTTGGTGCAATTCGAAATATACAGGAAAGATATTTTTTTCTTTTTATATAATAATTACCTCAAGCAGAGCGGATAGAAGATACATTGAGATAATGTTTTTTTAAATATTTTTGGAAAACTTTTAGCTGATAATGGCTTTAATAAACTATATATTGACGTTAGCCACCGTCATTAGGTGAATATTTGCGACAACCTCTGTGAGGGCCCCGAAATAACACACGCGGAGGTGGCTCATGCAATCAAGGCAGCTTAAACTGTAAGTCCGCTGAACCAGACGACGTCTATTCGGAAGTACTCAAGCTTTACAACGACCAATCTACAGATAAATTGGTCAGCCTCTTCAACGCTATTTATGTTTCTGGGCAAATACCAAGTGATTGGTTGGAGTCTGTCTTCGTCACACTACCTAAGAAGACATGGCTTTTTTTTTATGAAAATAGTCGAAAAACTTTTATACATTCCATCTCACTGTCCAAGTACACAAATTCATTTACTTGTTCCACTCTTTCTCACTCCATCGAAACTCCACAGTTTGTCATGCTTTCTTATCATTCAAAAACCATTACTTTTGTTTTATTTACATTTATTTTTATCCCTTTGATTTTCAGGGCATCATGCATAACATTAACCATCGCCTGCAACTCCTCTTCAGATGACGCTAATATGACTTGACCATCGACCTAAAGAAGGCATTTGACGATCAAATCATTCATTTTTAATCCATACGCATTTTTTTTTATATCTTTTAAACAATTTTTTTTGTTGCATATTTCCCAATTTTAAAGTTGGAAGTTAAAAGATATTGAAAAAATTTACAATATTACAAATCAATTATTGTTTGTTAAATAAATATATAAATTCCGCAGTAGGTAGGTATTTAATGATTTAATTATTTTCATAATTGCAAAAAAAAATTTTGTACAAAATTCTATACAAAGCATGACCAAAATCAAATTTTTATTTTATAAACTATTTGTATATTAAATACATTATTTTAAATAAAAAAAGTGTAGTTATAAAAGCAAGGACAAATATTTTTGATACATTTTCTTAAAAAATAATTATACAGGGTGTTTTTTAATTTATGCAAAAAAAATCAGGAGGTGATTGTCCGCATGAAATTATGATGGATCTTTCCCATAACAAAATATCCTCAGACCAACTCCTTTCAATATATCACCCCTAAAAGGTGGTGAGTAAAATTAAGTTGTAATTTTTTTTTTAATTTAAGTTAAGATAGAATCTTGAAATTTTGTTATATCCGGGCACTCGCAAAGGACTAACCACCAACAATTTTTCAACATTCCTGTTACATTATAAGGGGGTGAAATTAGCATCCCTGTATCATCATTATGGCATTGCAGCCCTGGGTGGGCCTTAGCCTGCTGTAGAATTTGTGACCATTCGTTCTTTTTAGACGTCTTCCTTAGCCATCCTCCAATCACTCTCAAATCATCCTCAATATTCTCCATGTTTCGTGTCCTTGGTCGCCCTCGTTTACGTTTTCCTAGTGGTTTGTCTAAAAAGGTCTTTCTCGAGGGGTCATTGGCATTCATTCGCATCACATGTCCCAGCCACTAAGTGTCCCTATTTTTATGGACCTTACGATATCTGGCCCATGATAAATTCTGTACAGCTCGAAATTATACCTGAATTTCCACACTTCATTCTCGTTGACGCCTCGAAAGATACTTCGCGGGACCTTTCGTTCGAAGCATCCCAGTGCAGCTTCGTCCTTTTTAGTAAGCGTCCAGGTTTCAGAGCCATACATTAGCACTGGTTTGATTAGCTTCTTATAAAGCTTACACTTTGTTGTTCTCGATATATTTTGGGATTTTAGCTGAGGCATTAGTGCGAAATAACATCTGGTAGCACTAACAATTCTCCCACGTATCTATTCAGATATATTATTGTCTCTGGTTACCAGGGATCCAAATTAGTCGACGGATTCTTTTAGCATCAAGTACCTTATTTAATATCAAATATTTTTTTAAAATTTAGTTTTGTAGAATAAAAATATTACTTAAAATCTCTGTATATTTAAAAACATTTCTTAATTTTTTTTTCTAGAACCAATAGATTCGATAAAAAAAATAACAGGAATGTTGAAAAAATACCGGTAGTTAGTCCTTTGCGAGTTCCCAAAAATAACAAAATTACAAGTTTCATTTAAGCTTAATTTTACTCACCACTTTTTAGGGGTGATATCTCGGCAGGGAGTGGGCTAAATAAATTTTGTTTTAAAAAAGAACCATCATAATTTCATACGGCCAATCACCTGAATGTTTTCGCATGAATTTAGAAACACCTTATACCTATATACTTTTGTTTCTGTAAGCTATATTTATTTGTTTACGATTTTTTGTGAACAAATGAAAAAAGTTTAAAGAAACAACATTTTCTAATTCACAAACATGACCTCATTTATCAAAACTACACTTTTTTATCCTCTTGCCTCTTCTTTTTTATTGCTATAAATTACCATAATATAATGATATTACTAATATAATACTGCAATTATTTGAGGAGTGACAAAGTTTGTAAGTTTTTCACATGTAAAACAGGTAAGTTTGCATTGAAAAATACCTTTACCCATTGTCTTAAGAAATCTTAGTCAATCAAAACTTGTGCTAAGATTATTGTAAAAGTGGCGTAATGTGGTTACAAAGATATTTAAAGGATGCTTGGATGCTTAAATGTTCATGGCTAGAAGTCAAAAAGTCTACTGCACTTTCGTAAACTTGGAAAATGCCTATGACAGAGTGGTGATAAATAAATTGTGGTCGACATTGTCTACGTATGGGGTGAGCGTTAGTTTAATACAAGCACTGAAATCACTTTACGAGGATTCCACTGTTTGTGTCAGGATAAACGGAGCTTACACTGACTGTTTTAACATCGAAAAAGGTGTCATACAGGGACTGTTTCACTTATACATACACGATTGTTTAAAAGATTTAAGTGCTTATGGATTGAGAATGAATGATTTCATTGTCAAATGCCTCCTGTACACCGATGATCAGGTCATATTAGCATCATTTGAAGAGAAGTTCCAGGCGATGGTTAAAATTATGCAAAATGCACTAAAAATCAAAAGGATAAAAGTAAATGTAAGCAAGGCGAAAGTAATGGTTTTTGAAATGGAAGAAAGCTTGATAAACTGCGAGGTGTTGATTGAGAAAAAAAAGAGTGAAATAAGTAAATGAGTTTGTGCACTTGGATTTAAAGAATACGAGAGAGGAAAATTATAAATATTACATTAAGCGCAGGATGTTGGCATGAAAACAAATAAATGGGGCCCTACATTACTTTATAAGCAGCCAGAACATGTCAAAAAAGGTACGTCTAGCTGTGAGTAGAGTAGCGCTGGTCCTTACACTTATGTATGGTAGTCAATATTGGGTTTGGTAGAAGAAGCATGAAAATAAGATTAATGCTGTGGAGATATGTAGTCTGAGAAGTATAGTCGGAGTGACTCGGTTGGATAAAGTAAAGAATAGTAAGATAAGAGAACGCTGTGATGTAAAAGAACATTGTTAAGAAGTCTGAGAAGTATAGCTGGAGTGACTTGGTTGCATAAAATAAAGAATAGTGAGATAATGGAACGCTGAGGTAAGAAATGGTTACAAAGATAAATAAAGAAATGTTTAAATGGTTTGGACACAAAGAGAGGATATAATAAAGAAGATTAACGAAACAAATTTATAAGGCGAGTGTAAATGGGCAAGTCGGTAGAGGTCGACCTCGGCAAACATATCTCGACCAGATCGACATTGTTTTGAAGAAAGGCCAGGTCAAGAGTACCAACAACCGACGAGCATGTATAAGAGCACTGATAAAAGTAGAAGAAGTGAAAAACGTGTATTAGAACCGTAGCAAGTGGAAGGAAGTGGTATCTTCCTACCGCTACGGAAAAAAAAGGTGTAATTATATGTATGTAGGTACGAATTCTATTAAGTAATATGTACAATTTTAAAGTGCCAAGAATTTTTACAAATCTGATTCTTTTCTGCCTTTAATAATTAGCGATTCTGTTGTCGTGCTTGTATTGGGTATTTTGAGGAATTGTTGTTAGTGTTTTAAAAAATATTTTTGACGAAACTTAAGACGTTGTACATAATAATATTGATTTTTTTCCTACTTAGTAATTCTTTTATCTGTTTAGCTTTAATTTTTATATCTTAAAGAGGATGATTGATATATATTTTTATAAAAATGTCAATCTATGTAATGTAATAATTTGTACATCATATTTTTTCTTATTATAGTCGTAAAAAATACCGATTAAATGATTTTATTAATATCCCAATTATTTATTAAATATATAAAAAAAATGCAATAAGTATTTAAATTTTTATGTATTAATATATTTCAGAACTGAATAAATACCTAATAAAATTAATTATTTTTTTTATCGCAACAATTTTTTAACATGACGATTTAGTTGTAGGTATAGTATTCCCATTCTTGTTGCTTTTGATTTTGGTTTTCAGCTTTTTCTTGACCACTAATGCTTGTTTTAATGATCTTGCTACTGCTTCCACCACTTTTGCCATTTACGACGACGGTTTCTTGATCATATGGTCTGGTAAGTTTTCCGGGATGGACAAAAGATTCATCTTCGTCATATGTTACATCAATATTTCCGGGAATGACGATGGAACCATCTCTGTCATATGAGACACCATGGTTATCTAAAATAAACATAGATATTCATTTTTGACGTTACTAACTCCTGTTAGTCTGTTCGTAAATTGTAAATACGAATTGAACATTAAAAAATATGTATTAATTACTTTTTATAACAACTGATGCATCTCTGTCTCTAGAAGTAGGATAACGGATTTTACCACCATCAGTAATAACAACAGAAGCATCTCTGTCTCTAGAAGTAGGATAACGGATTTGACCACCATCAGTGATAACAACAGAAGCATCTCTGTCTCTAGAAGTAGGATAACGGATTTTACCACCATCAGTGATAACAACAGAAGCATCTCTGTCTCTAGAAGTAGGATAACGGATTTTACCACCATCAGTGATAACTACAGAAGCATCTCTGTCTCTAGTAGTAGGATAACGGATTTTACCACCATCAGTGATAACAACAGAAGCATCTCTGTCTCTAGAAGTAGGATAACGGATTTTACCACCATCAGTGATAACTACAGAAGCATCTCTGTCTCTAGAGGTTGGTAAACGAAGCCCATTTAAGCCTATCCCGCCGCTATTTCTATAGGCAGGATCAATAAGTACCATTTGACCTGTGGCTTTATCAAAGAAATAATTTCTATTATTTTGTCTTACGTCGACTTGACCATTTCCATTAGATTTATCGAGATAAATTTCTCCATTGTCCAAGTATTTCCTGACAAAGACCATGTTACTACCAATATATTGGCGTTGAAGAATGTATTGACGGCCGTTTTGATCTCTATAACAAAAGCAAACCAATCAAAAGACGCCGAAATAGGGATTACAAGATAAAAATAAGTAATCTGTTTAAAAACGGTGTTAAATTTAAGTTAATTTAAAATTATACAATTGTATACTTTTTATAAATAAGTCCTTTTAAAAACTTACTTGAAAACTTCGTGTGTTTTTTTGTCAATTTCATGTCCGTCAAGAACATCGGCGTGAACATTAGCTTTTTGTCCGAGAACATCTGCGTCTGCTGAAGCATGAGCACCGATTCCTTGTGCACCAATACCGACGGCTCCATCGATGCCTACTTCATTACCGAGAATCTTGGCACGAGCGTCTGCATCTACGCTTACAAGATTGTCGATGCCAATCACATCGGCAGCTTTTCTAAGAAGTCCATCTTTTCCAAGAAGAATTCCTGCGTAAGAGTATCCCACGCAGAAAAAGAGGGCAATCTAGATTAAAAAAAAATTATACACTAATGCAATTTAATTATGGATTTAATCAAGATGGAATCCCAAAGTAATAATGTAATTTATTACGAGGTTCAATATTCTCTTCAAGATTTCATAATTAGCATATAACCCTTTTGTAGGCGGTGGGAAGCTATTTTCCCGCCATTAAAAATCTGTTCTATGAGCAACAGGAGTAAATATTTTCGAACAGTATTAGTGTCGCCATCTGTCTAAACAAATCGAAATTCTTTTAAACAGGAAATAATAGCCTACGTATAACATAGCTCAGTGTATCGCTTAATCCCTACAGGTGATCACGTTTTTACATCATTTTGGAAGGCAAATTAAATCCATCTGCGACTAATTTGGAATCATACTTGCCAGGTAAGCTCTAAGACTTTTTTGTGGGAAAGTAGGTGGAGTTATATGTTTATAATAAGTAATTCCGTATATTATTGTTATTCTAATTTTCATAGTGTCAGAAAAATTAATTTTGTAGGTGGAAAATATTCTTCCCACTACCCATAAAGAAACTTTTTATCTGAACATTTTTTTGCAGTCATGTGGGACTTCAATAACCCTCACCATCGCGAGAAGGCTTTGGAGTACTTATACAGTCTCCCAGACGATAAATAGAACTCAAATAAAGAACCAAATGATGGAGCAAACGATGAAATAAATATTCTAGAATCCACAGCGTCTAACACTAGCTTGAATTAAGCATCAACTAGCAACATTACTTCACCCATTCCTTCTGATCCAACAAATGACTTCTTCGAATCGGCCTCTCCAGTATTGATACCGATGCGGGATGAAACCCATGTAAGCGAAGAGAGCGATATTGAGAATGATGAAGAGCCCTATACCTGGACGCAGAACGGCAAGTATTTGGAATATCTAAATATAGACTTTTGCAAAAATCCAGAAACTGTAATCCAAGTACCTCAACATGCCAAGGAAATAAATTTTTTTATTTCAAGTATTCAATGACGATATTTTAGAGCTCATTGTCAAGCAAACTAACTTATACGTAATACAAAATTTTCCTATGAAGTGCAGTAAAACACCAGGTTCATCCGAAAACTGAAAGAATACTTTCAAAGAATAAATCCGAGTACTTTTTGGAATCATGGTGATAATGGGAATACACCAACTCCCGCATTTAGTAAATTTTTGGTCAAGTGTGCGCAAGTCATGCAATCTAAAAGGTATATAATAAACTAATTGAGAATATTCATGTATGTAAATAATAAATCTAAGGCTGTACCGAAGGGCGAGACAGGATATCAGAAGCTGCACAAGATGGGGCCACTTATTGATTTGCTCAATAATTCATTTACCAAGCCATAGTTTGATTAGCATTATTATTGTCGTTTGCGTAAAAAAAGAATTTATTTTTAAAAATATTCATAAATATATATGTTTTGTTTTCAATACATTCATAAAAAAAATGCAAATCCATGCGGGCGGTGGGAAGGATGCTTCCCACAATGAATAAAAATGAGAGGGAATAATTTTTACAAAATTTAATGGGTAGTTCATAAAAAAGACAAAAAAACAATTACATGTCAAATTGATTTTGCTCGCGCCCACGTAAGGGTTAAAATGGAACTATGACATTGCTTGCATGGTATATTTTCTTTAAAGACATGTGTCGCTACAAAAAAAATTTGTACTAGCATTCTTTTTGTTATTTTTTATTAGTTCTTGTATCTTGTAGAAGCAAAATATACTAAACACATATATTTTTTATAGGGGTAGGCAAATACTACTTCCTTCCACTTACTAAGGATCTTACACACATCTTTCGCTTCTTCTACTTTCATCAGTGCTCTTATTCATGCTGGTTGAATGTTGGTACTCTTGACCTGGCCTTTTTTAAAACAATGTCAATCTGATCGAGATATGGTCGACCTTTACCGATGTGCCCATTCACGCTCGCCTTATAAATCTTTTTCGTCAATCTTCCTTCATTCATCATCTCTACGTGTCCAAACCATCTAAGCAATTCTTTATCTATCTTTGTAACCACATCTTCTTTCACACCACAGCGTTATATTGGATATTCTTTTTTTTAAAATCACTTTTGAAAAATACATTTATTTGTAACATTTTATTCCAAAATATCATTTATTCCATAATAGTTTCACTTAAATTTTATGCTTTTACATAAATATTGTAAAAATGTATTAATTGCATAAAATTAAGTAAAATATATCTATTATTTTTAACTAAGATTTTTTTTGACGTAATTTCTTTAGTTTTGTTTGTAAGAAAGAACATTTATACATAATACAAAATTAATACAAACACCACGGGATTTAATAATTTTTTAAAATTAATTGAATAGATTTCCAAAAAGCAAAAAAAAATTACAAAAAAAACTTTTTTGGTTTACAGTGTTTGGGTTATTAACATTTCAAAGCCCTATTAGTGGCGTATTTAATAACAGTAATTTAAATAAAGTATAAATTTGTTTATAAAAATAATAAAGTGAAAACTATAACTTACAACTATATTAAAGTTCATGTTGGCACTTCACCAGTTTCGTAATCAGAGCATCAAAAGAACTTGGTTTTTATAATACTCTTCTTATCATAAAATTGATTACAGGGGATTTTATCTAAATTTGATTATACAATGTATCGCAAATTATTTCAATTATCGTCTTTTGCTACTATTCTAATCTGGTTTAACTTTTCATTTCCCTTAAAATTTTGTAATCTAAAATGTAATATTTTAAAAATAGTATAATCTTAAGAAAATAATTTATGTAGACATATTTTGTAGATATACATCTATTTAGAATATTTTGCAGGAGTTATTATAAAAATTATAATAAATGTTGTTTTATTTACGATCGTTCTATACAAAATAGGGCAAAAACAAAGCCTGAAAACTACAGAGAAATAACTCTACTATGCTCAACAATGAAGTTGTTTACAGGGTTGCTCAAGGACAAACTAAAGGAACAAATAAAAGCCAGAGAGCAACAACAAGGATTTAAAAAGAATAGATCGACAACAAATGCCATATTTATTACCAAGCAAATGAGAGAAAAAGCAAGAGTAAAATACACCAGCATTTATTTGCTTCATCGACCTTACTAAGGCATTTAAAAGAGTCCTCCTGGAGGACGTCATAATAATCCTAAAGAAAAAAGAAGCCCCTGCTTACATATTTATTTATTTAGCTTATGGCATGACACAAAAATTATATAAAAAATGTAACACTAAATCAGATTATTACCTAGGTATACAATACTAAAACATGTATCATAAACAATTATTGTAAATCAGAACATTGACACAGCTTATAACACAAATGTATATACAGATCGCACATGGAAAACAAAAGTGTATACTAATATAAAACATGTAAAAGAAAGCCTATCTAGGACATAACACACTGCTCCGTCACAGTTCCACGTTCAAATTCCGCAGACATTCCACAAATTGTGGGGCGAACGCCCTGAGAGGACATTCATAGAAAATGTGGTGGATGATTTGTTCTTCAGCATCGCAGTCGCACCCAGGGTCTGGTCTCATGCTTCATCTATACAGCGAAGCTCCACAGCGTCCATGGTCTGTCCGTATTCTGCTACCCAGTTTTCCTTGAAAGGTGGAAGCCCTTCGAGTGGTTGGGGGTTTTAAGCGCCATCTGGGATTGACCTGATTTCACCAGTGTGTTTGCTAGATTTTAGCGCTGTTCTAGTTTAGTCTCAAAAGTTGCTGCGCAGACTTCTCAAGGGGATTTCTTGATTCGAGCCTTTTAAATTCAATCAGGTTCTGATGGATAGGGAGAGCTGGATTATTGGATATCTTTTTAACCCTCTTATAAATATATTGCATCTAAGTATTTTGAGCGGTTCAATGTTGCTGAGCACTGGTAGCCAGTAGAGTGGGGTGGTTTTAATAGCACCAGAAATTATTCGCATTGTCTGGTCCAGAACTATGTCAACTTTTTCAACGTGGGAGCTGTTTAGCCAAACCGACAAACAGTATTTAGCCGTTAAGTAGACCAAGCTTAGTGCGGTAGTGCGGAGTGTTTCCACGTCAGCCCCCCAAGTTGTTCCCACTAGTTTGTATAAAATGTTGTTTCGGGATTTCAGTTTAGCGTCTAAAATTGACACCTACCTAACATCCAAGGTAAGAGGCACCACTGCCTTTTTGCCTAAAGAGGGCATTAGAATGTGAGGCAAAGATACGACAAAGGTAAGTCCTTTTTGTTTTATTTCAATATTTTTGTGATTTATTTAATTTGTTCAAAATTCGATAGAAATCAATTACTTTGTTAATCAATTAAAATACAGTCCGCTTTTATCGAGCCCAGTCGAAAACGAGCTCAAAAAAAAAATTATAAAATGTCCTTTTTTATCTGCTTTTTTTGAATTTTAATTAATTTTATTTTAAAATTATGAGATAAACCACACACATGTCTAACATGGTCTGGTTGATTTTTTATTTTTTTTTAATTATTTTAAAATATCCTTATTTGTTATTCATGTTTACACAAATATTTACATTTTTATTTTTCTTGTTATGTTGGTAAAATGTGAATTATCTAACAAAAAATATGATTTATTTTTCAGTTTTTAACCCGAGAAAGATTAGCCTCTAGACTAAAACTTTTCATACCTGTAGGTACCTAATATGATGAACATTCAGACTCGATAGTATCATAGCTGTTATATCATTGATATAGGTACCACCGATGAGGTACGTGATCACGCATGGTATCTTTTTGATCACAAGGCGGCCGCTTTGGCTGATCTCAATACCGGAGATCTGAGTAATTGCTTTTATTATTTCGATACATTAATAGACCTTCTTGAAGCGGTTTATACGAATAAAATTTCATTTCGAAGAAATACGGTTTCAGTTAATAAAAGTATGTAACTTATGGATTTCGATAACAATTAAAAGTAAATGGAAATTTATATTTTTAACATTCGATCAATAAATTGTGATTAAATATTCTCATTCTGAATTGGGATTTAAATAAAATTTAATAAATTACTTTATAAGGGAGTTTTTCTGCAATTACAATTTAATCAAGAAGATCAAAAAGCAATTTAGTTTTAACCTAATTTATCTAGAAAAATATCAGTGGTCTAGGTGCGACCCGAGAGGTCCACACGACTAACTGCCCCGTGCAAAGAATAAAAAAATACCATATGTTTTGTTGTTATAATTATTATAAAAAACGATTCTAAATTGTTTATAACAAATTGTAATTGTCATTAACAATATTCTGTTTGTGTCAACCGTATTCTTTCAAACTTTTTTTATCATTTCATAAGCGAGAGCTTATTTTAATAATTATGATCAATAATCATTTGTTAGTAAAAATATTCAATTGTTATAAACAATGCTGAATTATTACTAACAATAATTTTTACTGTTAAATCGTCTTCAACGCTATTCTCTCAATACTGACACAAGTTTAAAATTCTCCAATTCCTATTTTTATTTTCTAAAACTATCTCTTTTTGTGAAATATTGTCATCAAATTTTTTGTACAAATATTCCTAATATGCCAAAATCATATTATTCAAAAGTTCTTAAAATTCTGTATTAAAAAAAGTATAATTTATAAATTGCAACACACGCACACACACACACACACACACACGCACACACACACGCACACACACACGCACACACACACGCACACACACACGCACACACACACGCACACACACACGCACACACACACGCACACACACACGCACACACACACGCACACACACACGCACACACACACGCACACACACACGCACACACACACACATACACACACA
Source organism: Agelastica alni (assembly GCA_950111635.1). Classification (NCBI taxonomy): domain Eukaryota; kingdom Metazoa; phylum Arthropoda; class Insecta; order Coleoptera; family Chrysomelidae; genus Agelastica; species Agelastica alni. Next base: position 43,659,378 of record OX467710.1, on the reverse strand, counting down.
CAGAAGTCCACTTAAAAACTATTGTATTCGACTCATTTGTTGTTCTCGAGATAATCAAGACGAAAAATAATTACGAACGCACATACTAATATACGTAAAATTCGGGATTCGCAATATCGGACCCATTACTATAACTTCCCAATGGGAAGTTAATATCTTAAAACTAAGAATATGTTCATAACGGCGCACTGCATCTTGAGCCGCACATCATTGTCCCATAGTATGGACACAGCTTTGCCGTCGAGCTATAGAGACAAAAACACTGTTTAATAATTCTTTTTCATCCATCATGTACAACGCGCCATGTGCGAAGGTAGAGGTTTCTAAGTATAACTATTACCATTCTCCACAAAGAGTTGAGGACTCCCCAAAGGTCTAATCTTCCGGTAAGAATGAATTTGATATATGCCAGCTTAATATAGGTACCTACTCACAAAATAAATTCCATAACGGTGCAAGTTGTAATTTCTTACTTCGTTAATTTATTAATACACTTTAAAATAACGTTCTTTAATTATATAAAATTTTAACAGATACCGACACAAATACTCTATGAGATGTCTGCAGGTAATTTCGACTTGACTCTAATCATAATACCTACTCAAAATCTCAAAATGCTGAAACCTAAATACGTCGATATCTCAACATCTCTAAAAACCTAAATATTAAGTTTACCAATTTGTTTAAAAGAAAACAGTCTTTTCATAGCACGAAGCTTTATGCCTTAAAAGGCTTTAATGCAACTAAATTGTAAGTTATGCATACAACAGCATAGTTATGTCGACGTCTTGCCATAACTAAAACTCAAAAAAAACTTACCTAAACTCAACTGAGTTCAACTCAACTCAACTTACTAAATTGGTAACCTAGAAACTTAATGGCCAAATATAAAATTATAATGTTATAATTATTTAATTTAAATTAGTCTAATTATATATTTATTTATTTAAATTTATCTAATTATATTTAACATTAATTCCAAAGTTAATGAGTGGAAATTTCAGTTCCAAATGAAAATTTTTAAAGGACTTTATACCGGTTACCAACATTATAAGTTTAACTAGTATTCAATATTTATAGCTCCGAACAATTACAACGTACATTTCTTTAATTCTCCCACTATTATAATCCACTAGCGGACACGGCAGACGTTGTCCTGCCCGAACGTTGGCTTGACTTCTTTGGGAATATCACTATCAAACTCAGCGACGTCGAAAACTATAAATTCGACACCAATAAAGCGTTATTAAAAGATTTTTTATTCCATTCCCTTCCCACCCCTTTCATAGAGGTTCTAACAACATTGAAGATATCACAATCAGCGACTTTGAAAACTATGAATGTTACACTTATATCGGCGTTTTTAATAGTTTTTATGTTTTATCCACTACCAACCCCTTTCGTAGGGATGCTAACAAAATTAGGAATATTGCTATCAAATTTAGCCACCCCAAAACCTATAAATTCAACCACCCCTGGTATGTTTTAAACTACTTCTGAAAATTTCATCCCAATAAATAAAATTCATTAAATGTTTCAAATGCAAATAACTCAAAAACTGATAGAGTTACATAAAATAAACAATCTTTTTTATTCAAAATTGAACTGCCTTTTAGATTTTCTACTCATTTTAGCCATAACTCATTAGGCAAAAAAGATATGTTGTAATTTACCTAGGTAAATTATTAAGAAAGTTCAAATTAAAATTCCAACTTTAAATACCCCGTATCTCGTAAACCTGCAGCATTTGGATAAGACATGTTAAGCTCAATCGCCATATTTTGGTGTAGTATATCCAGAGATTGCCAATTTTTAATGAATCACCCAGTATACTAAATGAGAAATTACACGAAAGTATACGTAGACACGAACTTAGCAGATGTATAACGAGCTTTATCAGACTTGGGATAAAACCTACATAAAACCTTAGATCACGTTTACGAAGATTGTACCGTTTATCAGCTAAAGTATAAGACAAACGCAATTTTTTTTTCTAACATGTTCAAAAGGTGGAGGGAAGTTTTGTGTATTCTGGATACTGTAAATTTTATCTGAAATGGTAATTTAATTATTAGCATTAGCAGTAATTTTACCATAAAAACATTTCTGCCAAATACGAGAAAAGATGGAGGAAATTCTGTGACCTTAAGTTTAGCTGACCGAGTGTCTTGAGCAATTTTATAAATTTCTTTTCTCACGTTCTATGATCGTCATAACAAGTAGACCTAAGGGCAGATACAATTGACTTGTTTGGAATATTTGTCCATTAAGTACCGAAACAATTTGTGAAACAACAAAAACTAAAATGCCCGATTTTCTAAAAAACTTGTTATGGAAGGAGCAGTGGCTTTCTGCATGGAACGAAGATAGTTTACGATTTTTGTCCCTAACATAGAAGCAAACACATAAGAAGAATAAAACTAATTTATTTTTCAACATAGTCACCTGCAATGTTTATACACTTGGTATATCGGTGTTAAAGTGTTTCAAACCCTTTTGAAAAAAATTCAGAACTTTGAGTCTTCAGCCATTCATCTACCGCCGACATCACTTCGTTATCATCAGCAAAGCGGATTCCACGAAGATGTTCTTTTAATTTTGGAAATATATGGTAGTCGCTAGGAGCAAAATCTGGAGAACAAGTCCTGTTACGATGATACCCATCTTTTTCTCGGCCTTCCAATATCTCTTCTTCCACGGCATTGATAAAATCTGACTTTAGCAGGTATCCTCTTTTCGTGCATCCGTTCTACGTGTTCTTTCCACTTACTTTTATTTCCATTTATTTTTTCGTTTATGTTAAAAATGTTTAATTCCGTTCTTATATCTCTGTTTCTTAGTTTGTACACAATTTTGCAACCTTTCACTCTTCTTAGAAATTTCATTTCTTGTGCTTGTATTCTACTTTTTTTTTTTCGTTGTTATCCATGTTTCACTACCGTATAAGAGGGTTTGTACAGCTGTACAGCTTAATGTTCTATGGAAAGTCAAGCTAAACGAAAATAAATCGATTCATGTCAAATTTACCAACAAAAGACTAGTCAATCCACCACCCCTATATATCAGTGACAACTTAGTACCATATAGTAACAATGTTAAGTATCTTGGCATGACTCTTGACACAAAGCTCAGATAGAAAGCGGATGAAAAAAAGAACTTGTACTTAAGTATAGACAACAGTATTGGCTTAATGGTAGGAATTCCTAGTTGTCATTGCATTATCTACAATCAAATTCTAAAACCAGTGTGGCTTTATGATATCGATCTATGGGGTTGTGCCAAAGATAGCAATATAAATATTATTCAATTATTTTAGAACAAAGTGCTGCGTAACATGACAAACGCCTCTTGGTATGTACGCAACAGTGACCTACATAGAGACCTCGGTATCCCAATGGTTAAGGATAAAATTAAAAGGTCTGCTGGTAAACATGAAGCCAGGCTACACCTCCATGAAAATGTAGAAACCCTTCAGCTGCTGGACAATAAGCATTTAGTTCGAAGACTGAATAGTACCAAGCCATTGGAACTCGTGTAAAGCTGTGTTTTTAAAAAGCAGAGTATAGTGCGCGAGTTTGTGTACATGTTATAGTCAGAACAACCTAAAGGACATCGTTGGAAGAAATTTAGTAGTATATAAGTATTGAGTTTTAAGATTTTACCAGATTTAAATTAATGGTTGATCAATAGTGATTAGTTTTAAAACTTCAAACGCCGAACAGCGTCATAAACAAAAAAAAAATCTTTAATGTTCTGCTTATAGTTCCGCAGATATGTGTGAATTTATTAAGTTTTTCTTCCATGTCTTTGCTTCGGTCATAAGATATATCGCAGCCTAAATATTTAAAGTGCTTTACCTGTTCCAGTACGACTATCTTTGTCCTGACTGGATCTTTACCTGAGAAAGCCATGGTTTTCGTTTGGCTTGCTGATATTTTCATGTCGTATTTTTGACAGATTGTTTGTAGATTATATATTTCTCTCTGCAGGTCGTCTTCTGTTTCCGCTAAGAGTACTAAGCGTTATTTAAATGGAAAATAGATATCCCCGGTGCGCGACCTCTAAATATTAATATTAAGAGCTGCGGTTTTTACAGGCGCTCTTTTTACCACCCTGAAGACATTTCGGTGCGGATTTTAAGAAAAAAGAAACGTCGATTTTTTTTTACCAGCCTAGTGAACACACTTACAGTGCAACAGAAGTAGCTTGGCTGGCGACTAGCCTCTAAGATAACAAATATTCGGCTGAATATACTTTACATTCGTAAGCTTCTTTCTCCGATTTTACTTGAGACTCACGATTACTGAAAATTTCGTCGTCGCCGATCGGATCGTTATTCGAATGTTTTCGTTGTGCGCAGATTTTGTGATCTCTCTCCCGCCAAGCTACTTCTATGACACTGCACCTTTCGTTTGCATATTATATTTTCTACAAAAAAATATATTTCTCATAAATAGAGGGTATTTACAATAGTCACATTGTTTACAAACAACCAGAATGTAACAGTAACGTTACCAATTTAGTAATAGAATAAATTTAAAAGCAATGATTGCAATAAGACGGATAGAGGTTCTATTATATATTTTATCTGTGCTATTATCCCAACACCACCAATGACGTTTAATTAAATACAAGTGTGCATCTTCTAAATTCATAAGTTAAATCACTTTCGTAGTTTACAATGTATATACGAAAAAAAAAAATAAAAGATAACACTTTTGATAGTTACTAACGGATTGAAGGTGTGTCTTATGTAGACCGCGTTAGAACGACCTCCTCCTGATTTATCAAGTCATACCGGATGAACGTAAAATGCAAAATAAAATTTTTTTATAAATGAAATTTTCATATAGGTAGATAGATGGATGGATGGATGGATAAATTTATTGGTGTACCTTTAAATACATACACAAGTTAGTAAAATTTCATAAAATTATACTTACGCATATAACTGGACTATAATTACATGTTAAAACCAATTAAACATTTTTCCAATCAGAATCTATAGGTAACTAGAGTGTTAAATCATTAAAATTATTTTTAAGGTATACATCAATTGTTTGAAAGATTTAAAAGAGAGTCCGTCTGGATTGAAAATGAATGATTTGTTCGTCAAATGCCTTCTTTACGCCGATGATCAAGTCATATTAGCGTCATCTGAAGAGGAGTTGCAGGCGATGTTTAATGTTATGTATGATGCCCTGAAAATCAAAGGGATGAAAATAAATGTAAGCGAAACATAAGTAATAGTTTTTGAAAGAGAAGATAGCATGACAAACTGTGAAGTTCTGTTTAAGGGAGAAAGAGTGGAACAAGTAAATAAGTTTGTATGCCTGGGTTTAAAATTTACGAAAGATGGAAAGTATGACAGTGAAATTGGGCAAAGGGTGTTGGCAAGAAAACAAATGAATGGGGCACTGCATAGCTTTATGAACACCCAGAAAGTGTCAAAAAAGGCACGCCTGGCTGTGCATAGAGGAGTGTTGGTTCCTACACTTATGTATGGTAGTGAATGTTGGGTTTGGCTAAGAAGCATGAAAATAGGATTAATGATGTGGAGATGATTAGTCTGAGAAGTATAGCCGGTTGGATAAAGTAAACAAGAGTGAGATAAGAGAATGCTGTGGTGTAAAATAAGATGTGGTTACAAAGATAGATAAAGGAATGCTTAGATGGTTTGGACACGTAGAAAGGATGGATGAAGCAAGATTGACTAAACAAATTTATAAGGCAAGTGTGAATGGACAAGTCAGATCAACATTGTTTTGAAGAAAGGCCAGGTCAATAGTACCAACAACCGACGAGAATGTATAAGAGCACTGATGAAAGTAGAGCAAGCAAAAGATGTGTGTAAGAACAGTAGCAAGTGGAGGGAAGTGGTCTCTGTCTAACCCTACGGAACAGAAGCGTGACTATATGTATGTACATCAATTGAGTTTTTTAATTGTTTTTAAAACGTTGTAAAGTACATTTTGGTGCAAAAATAATTAGTGCCGTCTCCGGTATTTTCAAGGCGTTAATATTTTAATAGCAGTTTATCCATTTCTTTAAATTTTATTTTGCAACGGTCTTCGTAATATTGTCCAGAGATCAGTCTCACACAGCGTTCTCGAACTCCGAAAAACCTTGATAGGTGGTGTAAAGTATTTATTGTGTTCGAATTGAAGTGAGCATAGTAAACTGTCATAAAAACAAATACGTTATTTTTCGGATCCCTAAAAAAAGTCTGATACGGCTGCTGTTGTAAGGTCCGTACTCAAGGCGAAATCGGTGCTAATTTGTACTCAAAGCATCGAATACTTTAAAATTCTGATAACAATGCATGTCAAAACTAAAGTTGTTATTAAAATAAAACTTTTGCATATTTTCAAATTTTACAAAAAAAATTAATTACAGCAAAAGTCATCTAAAAGATTGTTTAAAATTTATTTAAACCTCTTTATATATAATATATATATATATATATATATATACACAAAACAAAAGGTTGCAGGACAAATCCATTATGAACATCTTATGATAGATAATGATGTTTTTAACGATCCCTTAAACTTGTATTTTTTCAGCCACTTTATATATATATATTTTTATAGACTGTTTTATTAACAAACATTGCGGTATATCTTGTTAACCAAAAAATAATGCAGAAGAACAAAAAATCAAATAACTCCCTAAGAATCAATTATCGACCATTTCTATTGCCCACTTTGTATGGTATATAAATTTAATTAAATATAAATGACTTGCGGTTCACAAAGAGACTCTGGTTAATCATTTAACAATTTAGAAATTCAATTATAAAACACAATAAAACATACACGTATGTTGCAACAGGTCCTTTATTCGTTTATTTTTTGTTGTCACTTCGTCTTATACGTACCTCTTATCAGATGCATTTCACGCTTTGTTTGCCGCGTCGAAGGGAGAGTTTTGCATTTATGTGTCATTACTCAATAATTTGTTGATAGTACAATGAAGCAGAAAATTATTTGAATGTGGCGATATTATTTGTAAATTTTACGAAAAAATCATATCACATTATTTTTAAGAACTATAATTGGACAGAAAAAATATATTTGTGCATCTACATCTCTGCACAGACCAAGGATGCAAAATGGGAACAGCGCTTAGCAGACAATGATATCCCAACCTGGATCCCAAACAATTGCTTGCAGTGGCTTATATTGTTTTAAAAGAAAAATTAAAAAATAAAGGAAATGTAGACTTGAATTTACTTCGATTGGCGTGAAACTTTAAATAACTAAGTCTTGATAATAACTTATTTAAAAACTTTTCAAAAATATCAAAAAGTTACTTTGATTTTCTTTTAAACACAATTGGTCCACAATTAAAAAGAAATGATACAAATATGAGAAAAGCAATACCTGTTACCAAAAGATTAGCAAAAACTCTACAGTTTTTAGCGACTGCAGATTCATATAAAAGTCAAATAAAGTCAATAATCCTCTATTATTATTAGACAAGGTATTAGTCATTTTGTTAATAATATAATCTCCGAAATTTTTAAAACAACAACATACAAACATCAAAATAAAGTAATGTTGTAACAGATAAAAACACATCAGCGATACCAAACCGGGACATAATAAAACTGTTATCGTTTATTGCATAATCTGGCTGTTATTGCTGGCTATGTTGCTGGCCACTCTGTCGCAGCCACATACAGGTATTTCAGTAATAATATTACCCGTTTAGAAGCACCTTAACCTTTTTGATGAAAATTGTATCAAAGTATTACCGTAGCCTGCGCAATTACCGGACTTAAATCCAATAGAGCATGTATGGGACATGCTTTAACGAAAAGTTTTGAAAAGTGGCAGGAATTTTTAGCACTGCCAACCTTTATTTGAGGTTTTGCATTTATTAATTAATTTTATTTTGGAATGAAATATAATTTTAATTTGAGTTTTATATTTGGCTATTTTAGATTACTTTTAATAGGTCTGGGGCCAAGTGTAAAATTTGATGATTATTCCAGAACAGCTGGAAATTTTAGATGTTGCCAAAACCGTGTCCTCAACAGTAAGACTAGTCGGAAATCTCCGGCTGGGGCGGCTTTGCCACTCGGTGAAACCAAAGATGTAGCTTCCCTCAAAAGTTAGTGATGTTTTTAGAACGGTTAAAATATTTAAATCGAAAGTATTAAAAAAATTTACCTAATGTGAAGTTGTCCACAATGAAAGTGGGATAGTTTAGCTAGTCACCCGGTAAACATGATTCCACTTTTCACACATGAAGATTGATACCTTAAATTTATAAAAGTCATATTGTCCACAGTTGAAGTGGAGCGGTTCATAATGTCCTTAAACTGAAAAAGTCCAAAAAAATATCAAATTTGCGAAAAAAATATGGAAACTAATGAAATTTTGGCTGTATAACTAAAAAAACTGTGGTCGTAGAGATTAAGCAAAAATTTCCTTATGAAAAGACCTACAATTTAACACAAACAGACCTCTTTTAAAACAATAGGACCGGAGATATGGCTTGTTAAAGTTGGGTTTTAAAAAAACACAAAATATAATACCAAATAATATACCTTTAGGACTAGTAGAACTAGAGATACATTGATTTAATTGAAACTAAAAAATTTCTTTTTATACTTTTATTATTGTTGCAATAAAAAGCAGAATTGGGTTTTCATCGATAGAAATACATGGCAAAAATAATATCATATAGTTAGAAACCATAAAATTGTCATCAAATTCTATTCAAACAGCTATAACATTACGGTTTTTGACTACATCCTCTTAATTTCTAGCCATTCTGGAATATCCATCAAATCTGCACTTGGCACTAGGACTATAAGTTTTTACATACATACATTCATTCATATAGTCACGACTCTTTCTCACTTTCTTTCACTTGCTACAGTTTTTACAGACATCTTTAGCTTTATCTACTTTCATCAGTTGCTCTCATACATGCTCGCCGGTTGTTGGTACTCTTGACTTGGTCTTTCTTCAAAGCAATGTTGATCTGATCTTGTCCATTTACACTCGCATTACAAACCTGTTTCGTCAATCTTTATTCATTCATCCTTTCTTATATCTCAATATAGTCACTCCGGCTATACTTCTAAGACTAGTTAACTCCGCAGCGGTAATTCCATTTTCATGCTTTTTGCCAAACCCAACATTTACTACTATACATAAGTGAAGGAACCAGCACTCCTTATGCATAGCCAGACGTGCCTTTGACTCGTTCTGGCTGTCTCCCCGTCTAACACTTTTTTCGATGTTAAACCAGTTCATGTAAGCTCCGTTTATCCTGACACAAGCAGTTGAATCTTCGTAAAGTAATTTCAGTACTCGTATTAAACTACCGCTTATCCCATACATAGAAAATGTGACCACAATTTACTTCTCACTACTCTGTCATAGGCTTTTTCCAAGTCTACAAAGGCGCAGTAGACCTTTTGACTTCTAGCCAAAAATTTTTCGACCTCTTAATAAAAAGACATCTACTTACTCTTCTAAATCCTGCTTGCACATCTCACATCATTTCCTCAGTTTCATTCGTCACTCTTTCAATCAATTTCTTTGCGGCACGATAACGGCCTTACACCAGTCGTCTGGTACGCTACCATACTTTAACAAATGTTAAAAAGGCGATACAGCAGACTAGTTTGCACAGTTTTTCTATATTTTTAATATATAGTGATTAGAATAAGCTGTATTAAAATTAATGTGTCTTAATTTATTAATTTCAAAACCTTAATTTATTTAAGTTTCTAGCTTAAAATAGTATATTTTTTTTATTTTTGTCACATGTGGGTATATTATTAATTATTCATTTGTTAACAAACAATAAGTAAAAAATATGAGTATCTCTGTGATTAAAGCAATTAACTTAAATCTTACACGTGGTTTTGGCGCAGAAATCGAAAAAAATATGTGTAATATATCGTGGTAGATGATTAAAAAAAGTCTAGTAGTTATTGACTATAGAAAAAGTAAGAGTAATATCTACGGAGACCGTAGCGTGAGCTTTTTGTTTTTCTCATGGTTGAATCGAGATCAGATCAAAATAGTATCTAAATTAATGAGTAATGATGCACGACTGATTCTACCATACACAATCATTAGTAACAAATAGCAATAATAATAGGTACAATGATATATGTCGGGCGCTGATCAAAATCGTATCGTGCAGAGAATAAAACTTTATCCCTCTTATGATTTCATGATTCTTTGCTCATTTTTTCCAGAATCGGCCTCGGGGCCTAGTGAATCTTTATTTTATAACAAAAACATGTTTGTGAAAAATGGTTATTCTTAACTCAATTTGGACCATTAAAGTAGCTAATTATAAGATTATTATACAGGGTGTTTCAAAAAAAGGTGACCCTGTCACTAGGATAGTTAGAAAACTGAAAAATAATTGGGGTTTGCTTCGTAAAAAATTTTCGTAACGCTATCCGTATTTAAGATAAAGGGCGTTAAAGAAAAAAATGTATACACATTTATTACGATTTAGCCAAAACTACTGAAAAAATTGTAATGAAATTTTATACGAATATGTTTTAGAAGCTGATACATCCCATGAATTTGTTCCTATACCTGACTCTCATAGAGGGCGCTAGTTACACGGTTCGTACCAAGTAGTATTGAACATAACTTTTTTAAGGCTAGATTTATTAAATCAAATTTTTAAGTAAACTTAAACTCATTCAATTTTGCACCAAAAAGGTAAAATTGGTAAAACTCGATAGTGCGTACCGTTTTCGGAATATTTTAATTTGAAAATTATGAAGTAATAACCGATGCTGGCATAAAGTTATTATTTTGTTCAAAATGTCCTCCGTTTTCACGAATACACAAGTCTATCTTTTTTTCTAAAGGATCCATTAATCTTCTAAACGGTAAGGGAGCAGCTATGAGGTCATTCAAGTGACGTGAATTCTGTCTTCCAATTTTTAAGTGAATTTACCTCTGTAGCATAAACTTTTTCCTTAAAATAAGACCAAACTTTGTAGTCCAAAAGATTAAAATCGCATGACCGAGGAGGCCAATGAATCGGAGCTTCTGCACCTCTACCATATCATCAATTCATCAAATGGTTACTCAACCAATTACGACACCTTCTATTAAAGTGTGGTAAAAAATCCAGGTACATATCATCATTTAAATTTCCAGGTAGAATGTGATAACCTATTAATTTGTTACTTAAAGTTGCTGTTCAAACATTAAGTTTAAATGAGTGTTGGTAATGAGATACCCTTTTGACTTGTGGATTCTCATCACACCAGTAGTGTAAATTATGGGAGAAACATACCTTGTCGCGTAAAGGTGACCTCGTCCGTAAAAAAAATACATTTTAAAAAATTTGGTTTTTTGTAATGTTTGACAAAAATCCACTCTAACCGGTAGATCGTCTGGTAGGAGCTCTTGGACTTGTCTGTAATAATAAGGATGTAGCTGCTGCGCTTTAAATATCTTCCAAATACTTGAAGAAGACGTATTTGTTTGTCTTGCCATATTCCTTACGTTAACTGTTGGATCCTGATCAACTAAATTTAAAATAATATTTTCTTTATTAACGGTTCTTATTGTTCTTGGCCTACCAGAATTTAATTTTTTTTTCTTACATTCCCAGTTTCTCGACAACGTCGTTCGATGGCTCTTAATGTATTTTTACTTAGTAAGTTTCTTCTAGGAAACTTTTTTGCATAACGCGTAACAGCTGCACTAGAGTTTCCTAAACACTCACCTAAGGTTAATAACATGTCGGTAGGGTAAAATCCTTACATGTTGTACTGTTCGTATCCCCACTTCTCTTATTCGGCGCTGAGAGAAAGTTAGAAGACAAGCTTGCACCAATAAGGGAAGTATTTGATAAATTCGTATCAAACTGTAAAAAAGCACTATATCCGAGTACGAACGTGTGCATTGACGAGCAACTCGTCCCATTTCGAGGAAAGGCTCCATTTAGGGTCTATATGAAAAGCAAGCCAGCAAAGTATGGAATAAAGATATGGGCACTGGCAGATTGTGAATACAATTATACTTTGAATATGCAAGTGTATTTAGGTGAGTCAGTTATTTTCATTTATGCTATTTTATCTACCGATTTTTTTTGTTAGGCAAAGTAGGCAACAAGTCTGAAAAAGGACAAGGTGAACGGGTTGTTCTTAAACTTTCTGATTATCTAAGTCAAGGATATGGTATCACAACTGATAACTTCTTTACTAGTCTTCAGCTATTTCAAAAATTGTTGGATAAGAAGCTTACATTATGTGGCACTCTGCGCAAAAATAAGACGTTTATACCAAAGGAACTACTTCCATTATCTTCAAAAAAATAATATTCTTCAATGTTTGCTTTTACAAAACATTGTACATTAGTGTCTTATGTGCCGAAAAAGAACAAAACCGTTATTTTGTTATCAACCGAGCATGACGATGACAAAGTAAGTAATAAGGAGTCAGACTACAAACCAGATATTGTCTTGCATTATAATAGTACTTTGAGCTGTAGATGCAACAGACCAAATGGCAGCAAAATATACCACTCAAAGAAAAACTCTTAGATGGCCCATGGTACTTTTTTACCATATTATCGATATTGGAGCTATAAATGCCTATAAAATATGGAAAATGAAAAATCCAAATTACGGGTCTGGGCACTTAAATGCAAGAAGAAAATATCTTCTTTAGTTGGGAAAGGAACTGACCAAGGAAAATGTGATTTATAGATTTAGAAATATTAATGGTTTGAAAGCAAGCATACAAGATAATATTCTTAAAGTTGTTCCAGAATTGGAGCAAAATATCCCTTCAACAAGACCTGTAGGAACTCAAGGTAGATTTTTACTCTGTGAAAGAACCAAAGATAGAAAATCAAGACAACGTTGTGGAAAATGTGAGCGTTTTGTTTGTGTAAATCACTCTGAAAAAGAAATTTTTTGTATCCCATGTAAAGCAAAAAATTAAAATTAATTTTGAATACCTAATTAAGGTTTGTTTATTTTTTAGTAACTAAATTGAAATAAAAATAAATACAAAATAATTTATTTGCGTTTTTATTTCATTTTACTTAAAAAAAGTGTAAAAATTACAAAGATAGACAAAAAAAAATGGGGTGCAAATGAACCCCGCTTGGTATCGCACGTATGTAAAAAAGCTTGGTATTATAAAGGTTAACAATATCTTATTTTAAAAATAACATGGTTTTAAAAATCTAATTGTAGACTTATTGTCATAACTATTAATAAATGTCAATTTTCCAAGGCAAACTTAGAAAAAATCAAGTTATACCGATTAAAATGGAATTTTGTGAAATGTTACAAGAAAGGAAAGCCCTCAATCCAAATTTTCTATGTTGTATCCGTTTTATCGATAAGGTCTCAGTTACGCGACAAAAATTTTTTAATTCACATAATGCATACTAATTAAAAATAATAATAATTAATAACTTTATCATTACCTTATACCAGCATCGGTTATTACTTCATAATTTTCAAATCAAAATATTCCGAAAACGGTACACACTATCGAGTTTTACTAGAAGTACCTTTTAAGTGTAAAATTAAATGATGTTTAAGTTAGCTTAAAATTTTAATTAATAAATTGAACCTTAAAAAAGTTATGTTCAATTCTACTTAGTACGAACCGTGTAACTAGCGCCCTCTATGAGAGTCAGATATAAAAATAAATTCATGGAATGTATCAACTTCTAAAACATATTCGTATAAAATTTCATTACAATGTTTCCAGTAGTTTCAGCAAAATCATAATAAATGTATACACATTTTATTTCTTCAACGCTCTTTCTCTTGAATACAGATTGCATTACGAAATTTTTTTACAAAACAAACCCCAATTATTTTTCAGTTTTCCACCTATCCTAGTGACGGGGTCACCTTTTTTTAAAACATCCTGTATATTACCAAAAAAAACTTTATTTTATGTACCTATTCATAAACTCATAATTAGTCAAAAAAATTACTGCATGACAAATACATTATAAATATTTTTGCATGGTAGGAAAATCAAATTTAACATTATTTATGACATATTTTTCCCAGAAATATTGTTGGCAAAGCGTGAATAAGTTATTAAAATTAAATTATTAACCCGAACATGGATAATGAACTACAATAATTAAAATTAGTTTTAATGCAATTTTAACTCATTTGTACCCTACCAAAAGTTTTTCAATCTTCGGTTCGCTGACGACACTGCTCCTGGCAAATATTTTCTCTGCTTTCTTGACCGAAGCGAAACATGGCCACTTGACAGCTTCAAAAGTAAAATAATAATTTCGAGGTTAGGGTCTCACTCGGTTACCATGGCAACTCAACAATCAAGTCGACATTTTATATTTCGCTGTTGACTTGACGAAGAAAATAATTTGCATTGTTTAGAATCGAAAAATAAATTTTAAAAATATTTGATTTTCCACCACAATTAGGTGTCATGGAAATTTCCTACTCATCTCGTAAAATATCACTTTCGGAACTTGTTACGTAAATTACTATTATGGTCCCTGATATATAACTGTGAACCGTAATTAGGATTCGGGGATCAAGGTTCCTTATAGCTTGTAGTAGCCAATAATCAAAGTTCCTTGAAATGTGTGTCTTTGTTGAGTACTCTGAAACTTTTTAGGGTTTAGGGATCAAAGTTTCTTAATGTATGCGGGGTCCTTACTGAAGGCTTTTTAGAAATTAAAATGCCTTAAAGTGTGTAAGATCCTTAGCGTAGGCTTTGTTTTAGGCCTTTATCATCTGCATTAACGATCAATTTTAAGGTTTACGCGTGAATATTGTCTGGTCCTACAGCCTTGTCATTTTTTTGAAGTTTTATAGCACGTTTCACTTCCTCTGTCATGATAACAGGGCCGGGCTCGTTGATATCATCAAATTCTCTAGGTGGTTGGTGGGGTCATGTGTCATTAAAGAGGGCCTTAACATACTCCTTTCATTTTGTTATACAAACTTTAAACAAATTCCTTAAAAATACACTGTAATAATCGTACGTTTTATTAGTACTAAAGGTTAAACTTAAAAATGTAAGAATATGTTCTTTGCATTAAAAAGACTAAAATAATACTATAAAAATTTTAATGAGAAATGCAGTTAAACATTTTTCAAACGATGTACAAAACAACTTAATAAATGCTTTAAGCCTGACGTTTTTGCTTTGTCAAGAAAAAAAGTTTATCTGAAAAATAGATAAAAGTAAATTTGTAAATGCAAGTAAAAAATATGTTTTTCATAAATAAAAAAAAAGTATTTACTGAATTAGACGCTGATAACAATTTGCAAAGGAAACAACAATTTATAGAAATTTATCGTTTTTTAATTAACCCTTATAATCTTATCACTCAAAGACTATTTATTTGTAGCTTTTCTTATCTAGAACAAAAATGTATAAAGTTGTTGTTGATAATATATTGGCTTTTGTTATTTTAATGAAAAAAAATTTGACTACGATAATGATTTGTCAAATTTAACTTCTTTTTCTTCTTCTACTTGTTAGAGATGTAGATGATTTGTTGATTCCGGACTTGCCTCTGTATTATTTTCTGAGATGTGGACTGCCAGCTGTCTCTCCATCTCTTTGGTGGTCTTCCGGGTAGATTGTAGATTGTAGGGTGGGTCGTGAAGGCCATGCTGCCTCTCAAGCACTTCGACCTATCAGATCTTTTGTGCATAACCCTTAATCTATTCGAGGCCCGGGATTTCGAGACTTCGAGTAAAGTTTATCAGTTTTCTGGGGGCTAAGTTTCTGATATCGAAGGGCTTTAGGAAGGTCCCTTTCCAGAAACTTGAGCCTCTTGCAGAAAAGCGCTGGACATTCGCAAAACAAATGTTCTGCAGTTTTAGCGAAGTTCTCGCAATAGCGGCAACTATCACTCTCTGCTCTGCCCATATTTTTCAGGTGGTACCTTAGAGGGCAGTGTCTAGTGAGGAGTCTTTCTTGTCCAACTCGAGAAGCTGTTTAGCTTTCCTTGGCGAAAGACTTACTAGCCTTTTCGCTTGCCTTTGTCCTGGCACTTTATGCCAGTGAGATTTGATTTAATCTGTTTTTCCAACGTCGAACCTCTTCTTTCAAGTGGGCTTTGAAAAGTCCACAGAAGGGTATTGGGCCGGAAAATTTTGTATTTGCCCCTTCTTTGGCAAGGCAATCTGCTTCTTCGTTGCCTTTAACTCCCTTGTGACCTGGAACCCACATCAGAGTAACCTGATTATTTGTTGCAAGTTGTCTCAGGGACTGTTTACAGTCCCAAGTCAGCTTAGACTCACAAGTGTATGACTTCAGAGCTTTTAGTGCTGCTTGGCTATCTGATAAAATATAGATTTCTGCCCTTCGGGTGTTTCTTTCGATGCACTCCTGGGTACATGTCTCTATGGCATGTAATTCTGGGTCTTCCGGGTGGACGGGTCCCTGCTGGTTTTCCCTCTAGTACAATGCGTGGTAGTCTATCGTCGGTCATCCTCTTCACGTGGTTATACCATTCTCTTTTCCTCTGCCTTCCCCTTCTCACCACATCCTGTAAGTCGCATTGTGCTCTAATGTCAGTGTTTCTTACGTGATCTCTTCTTGTTTGACATGACACATGTTAACAAAATATACTGTTTTTTTTTGTTATTAGGTGTTTAACATTAAAATATATTTTATTTTTTGTTGTTATATATATATATATGTCGTTTTATAAGATGGCTTTCTACTCGTAGTGATTTGGACGACACACTTTATCAAAACACAACTGAGTTTCTCTGTAAGAAAAGATTTATTGTATTATTTTACATGTAGGTAAGTTTCACAATAAACAGTTTGAATTAAGCAGTAACAAACTAAAACTTTACCTGTAAGAAAAGAAACGACATTTAAAATTCTTAATCACAATGTCGATTCCTAAATCACAATTAGTTTATTATTCTAAGCTTTCTATAATTTTAATAAATTGCTTTCTCATGCTTTGAATGACATTGACAGCACAACTTATAGATTATATTTCACCACCGAACAGATTATCGAATAAATATCGCGTTCTCTCACTATGACACTTGATGCGCGGAAATATTTTAGGTAAAACAAAACAATTATTTTGACAGATTTATTTTAATGTTTTCAAAATATATTTATCTTTGTACAAGTACCTAAAATGTACATTTTTGTAATTAAAAAAGTGTTCGAGGTTTTGCCACAATATAACAATTAACATTTAGAAAATAAAATTTTTATTCAGCTAGCCCCCTCTACCGTACAATAGCTTAAGACCGGCGACTTCTTGTGAAACCTTAGCTTATTTTCATAAAGCTTATGCTGATTAGACGATAATTTTTTTGCAAGCAATTTCAACCCAAATTTATTGACGCAAAATGTATTGAACCAAATAAACAAATGACAATAGTAATTCAAAAATATTATTTTATATTGAATTATTATAAAGTTGGTTCTTTAATAACTATTGTATATCATTGGATGTCACTGTTTTTTCTGTTTTGATGTTTTAACTTTGGCACGAAAAAAGCTTAGCAATATTATTTAATAACATGTTCTTCTAACATCGAAAAAGATGTAAGACAGGGATGTGTGGCTTCGCCATGGCTGTTTAACTTATACATAAACCATTGTTTAAAATATTTGAAAAAGAGTGCTTATGGATTGAAAATGAATGATTTGATCGTCAAAAATGCCTTCTTTACGCCGATGATCAAGTCATATTAGCGTCATCTGAAAAGGAGTTGCAGGCGATGGATAATGTTATGCATAATGCCCTGAAAATCGAAGGAAAAATAAATGTAAGCAAAATGAAATTATTGGTTTTTGAAAAAGAAGAAAGCATGACAAACTGTGGTGTGTTGATTAAGGAAGAAAGAGTGGAACAAGTTAATGTGTTTGTATACTTGGGTTCAAAGTTTACGAGAGATGGAAAGTATTACAGTGATATTGAGCGAAGGGTGTTGGCAGTAAAACAAATGGATGAGGCAGTCATAAAGTGTCAAAAAAGGCACGACTGGCTGAGCATAGAGGAGTGTTGGTTCCTACACTTATGTATAATAGTGAATGTTGGGTTTGGCAAAAGAAGCATAAAAAAAGGATTAAAACTGTGGAGAACAGTAGTCTGAGAAGTAAGCCGGTGTGACTCAGTTGGATAAAGTGACGAATAGTGAGATAGATAGATAGAAAAACTGTCTAATGTCTCGTCTGCTTGCTAGCTTCGGCTATCAATTTGCAGAATCGACCATAATATACATAAATAACTACTTATTATTAAGTATAACAGTAAATCGACAATTATTCAAAAACGGCTGTGATAAGACCCCATATAACATATGGCTCTATTTGCTGGTGGACCAAAGTACGGCAATCCCAAACACTCAGCAGTATACAAATGCTGGCTTTCCTATGTATTACGGGGACTATGAGAACAACCCCCACCGTTGCTATGGAAGCAATAAACCTCCCACCTCTAGATATTTATATCCGGGGCGAGGCAAAACAATGCGCGTATAGACTAGAGCAACACAACGGTTTGAAAGGTACTAAAACACAACCTGGTGAACTCACCTGGTACACAAATGGATCAAAAACCAGCAAAGGAACTGGCTCAGGCGTCTACTCTTCAAATCCCAAATATAAGCAAACAAACTCATTAGGGAGACATGCCTCGGACTTCCAAGCTGAAGTACATGCCATAAACGCTTGTGCTATTGAAAAAAATGAGACGAGGATACAAAAAGAAAACAATCCTTACTAGATCAGATAGTAAAGCGGCACTTAAAGCCTTAGTATCGCAAAGAATAGACTTAAAAATTGTCCGGGAATGTGCCGGAAACCTACGAACCTTGGCTAACCATAACAAGGTCACTTGTTCGTGGGTGCCAGGGAATAAATGTATTTCTGGTAACGAAGAAGCGGACAAACTGGCTAGGCGGGGCTCTGGAACACCATTTATTAGGCCAGAACCAATAATAGGGATACCCAAGGCCAGCGTTAAAGCAGCGATCAATGGCTGGGTCCACTCTCAGCATCAGCTGAAGTGGGCACGACCAGAGTGAGCTAGGCACAGCAAGTTAATGCTGAAAGAACCCTCACCTAAGCAGGCAGTGAAGCTGCTCTCGCTAAATAGGAAAAAACTTAAAACAGTTGTATGGATTTGTACTGGACATTGTTTTTTAAAGACATCTGCACAATATAGGCGTGTCTGACACAGAACCTATATGCAGATTATGTAATGAGGAGGAGGAAACAGCCACTCATATTATCTTTAAATCTGAAGCCACCGCCCAGTGGAGGCACTACGTGAGGTGTATACAAGACCAAGGGAGTGACCCACCTGGGGCAATAGCAGAACCTAAGCTTCTTTTCCTTAAGAAATGGGACTAAACCAAGGAGCTGAAAAGGTGCAAAAAGCAGACAATGTTGCAGTGCCTAGGGAAAAATTAGACCTCTTTCACAACTCCTATTTATTCATTTATTCATTCATTTATACAAGAAGTTGGAGTTTAGAAACTAATTGTTTTATGGCATAAATCACTCCCAGATATGGATACGTATATTTATTTGTTAATTCAAAAATATATTTTTATTATTTTGAGGGTATAGCAACAAATTACCTTTGTACTAAAAAGAAACGAAATGAATTATGACAGTTTATATAAATTTAGTATCAATGTTTTTTTATATTCACCTTTATAAACGATGAGTCGTAAGAAAATTTTATTTTATAAAACAATTGACAAAATTTCAAGGTTATTTTTGGTATTTTTTGGATAGTTTTGTCTGGAGTTGATATCATTTTATTTAGAGACGATTGATTATGTTTAGCTGTGACCCTGTCACTGCTATCGCATTTGCACATTATCCAAGTTGATAAATATTAGTTAGATAAATAAAAATGATAATTAACGAAGACTAATTTATTTTAATTAATATTTCCTAAAAAAATAATCAGTTAAAATATTTAAAAATAATATTCACAATCATTACAATCAAATTTTGTTAAAAAAGTTTCATAACCGTATGGTTGTGGCAAAAATTGCGTAAATTTTTACTGTATCAAATTACAAAGTAATTTATTAACAACATGAAGATCTTAATAGTAAGTACATGTACGCAAATATTGCTTTAATGTAATTGCAGACTTATTTGTTGCTTATTTTAAAATAATCATGGACATTCTTGTGAGTGAGTTACAAAAATAATAAATAATATATGACTTGTACTATTTTAATTTTTAATACCGATTCTTTAAATTAAAAATGTTACGCCTTATTTCCAAGTTAGTGACATTGTCGAAAATAAAATTCAGACGATAACATTGTTTAATCTTCTTCTTCTTGTGCCTTATCCTCAGTGGACGTTGGCGATTACTATGGCCCATCTGATTTTATTTGCTGCAGCCTGAATTATATCCATATATGTCATTCCTGTCCATTGTCTTAGATTTTGCAGCCACGATATTCGTCGTCTTCCAGGATCTCTTTTTCCGTTAAGCTTGCCCTGCATAATAAGCTGAAGTAGGCTATATTTCTGGTTTCGCATAACATGTCCGAAGTATGAAAATTTGCGTTCTTTGATTACGTTTCTCATACGCTGTAGGACGGCTTCGTTGGCTTCGTGGTAAATCCATGATATTCTAAACATGCGTCTGTAGCTCTCTCTCTAGGTGCCGTCTCCGCTTCGAAGGTTGGCAATCATCATAGCAATTCTTATTAGGAGCTCTAAATAGTTCATTATGACTGCTTCCAAACCAATACCTAAGGTTCTTTAGCCATGAATTTCATCTTCTTCCTTTAGATCTCTTGCCTTGGATTTTTCCCTGCATAATTATATGTAGCATTTGATATTTTTCTCCCCTCATGACTCATGACTCCCCCATGTACAGCAGTTTTCTTCTTTTAATTGTCTATAGAACCACATCTCGAATGCTTCCAGACGTTTACATGCAGCGTCGGTCAGAGTCCAAGCTTCCACCCCATATGTTAGTATTGAGAAAAAGTAGCATCTAAGAACTCTGACTCAGAGGTGCAAGCCTATATTTAAATTGCGCAGCACGCAGCACTTATGCGATTAAAAGCTGTTGTACTCTTATCAATTCGGATTTTAATTTTATTTATTTGATCCTATTTGTTGTTAAGAAATGTGCCCAGGTAGTTTATCGATGTAACCGTTTTCAGTTGGGAGCCGTTTGCGTAAAACTGGCCATTATAATCAATAATAAATAATTTTAATCGTTAAACGCACATATTTATTATAAATTTTTTGTTACTTATTTTAGATATTTTGTCTTCTTTTTACTCAATCGTTCGCCATATTAGAATTCTTCAATGCCGCACGTACGATGCAAAAATTAGCTGAAAAACTGGGAGTACCATCAAGCGTTTATAAAGTGGAATATAATGCTCCGGAAGAAGTATTCACCGACAGAACTGGTCGTCAGTACACACTATCTAAACAGTGGATTGGTAGTGCACCAATCATGGCCAGAAAATATAAAGATAACGGACAAATAGTGTATCTAGACAACTCCAACGACGAAACTTTGAATACAAATTTAAACAATGTTCAAAATCAAAAACCAATTTATAATCCAAAAAATCGACAAATTTATTATAACTCACGATATGGAGCACAAGATTATCCCAATTCAGAAGGATATGTTGTTTACGGTAATAATGAACCGAATTATTATTAAAAAACAAGAGAGACTAATAAAAACAAAAATTTTCCAATTAAAATTGTTGATTGGAGCAAATAAATTACATTAAATGTAAAAACTAATTTATAAAGCTTTACTTCTATTGTCCAATAATTGTCATTAAAAATACTAAATAAATTTATCCTAGCAATATCGAAATTACGTATTTTTTGTACAAATATTTTGTTTTTGAATGTTTAGTATTGCGAATATGCCTGATATATTTTTTTATGTAGCCGCATTTTTCTAATATAATAAAAACCTCCAATGCTGGTCTTAGAATCGAGCAACGTACACCTAAAAATATTAAGATCAGTAATAGAATATGCTTTGGAAACTATAGTACTCGGCAAAGCTGCTGGTCCTGTACAAATACCCATAGAACTTGTCAAACTCTTTGATGACGATGTGATAGATATTCTTCTGGACCTCTTTAACAACATTTATGATAGGTGTGCGCCAGCACCGAAGACTAGGAGTAGAATGGGCGAAGTAAGCTGTAGAATGCTCTGAGGAGTGGGCAGCTTCACCGCCTAAACTCACTTGCTCTTCGACGACGTCATTCACTGCGTAGTTGTTGGATCCTTCGATAACTTAATAAAGCTGGCTCGATCTGTTTTTTACTACTATAGGCTGAAGGGTTTACTGCCCTTTATCGCCGTGAATTTTGTTATCACAGTAAATGAAACAACACACTTGTTATTGAGAATATATTGTATAACTTTAATACATGGAGCTTACAATTTAAAGCCTCCTGTATCTTCGGAATAATTTCACTGGTTGTTAGCTTGAATTTGATGTATTTTATTTGATTATATTGATGTGAATTTTACCACATGGTGTTTGAAAGCCGTGCTCTTAGCGGCGGGCGTGTGTATTCTTAGACGGTCGGAATGGGAAAGAGGGTGAAAAGCCGAAAACTGTTTCGAATGTGGCTTCTTCTCGCGTTAAATTCAGCGTTTTTGATTGGTCACTGTACCGTAGAGCCGGTTGCTAAAAATTGCGCGCGACGATTTCGGAATGTTTTCAAATAATAACTGCACGTGTTCTTAAGCTGATTTCCAAATTGCACCGGACCCTTTGTTTATATCCGAATGCTTATTTCCACGTAATGAATCCGTGACTTTTAGTTGATTTTTGTCGGCGTCAGAGCCGTACTGAGTAGTTCTAAAAATTAAGGAATTTCTCAAAGAGGAATTGTACAGTTGGAAGTACTGATTTCCAACAAAAGGGGAGAAATCCCTAAGCAATGGCTGACATCTACTTTTGTACTTATACCTAAGAAACCAAATCCAAGAGAATGCTCGGACTACCGGATCATTGCACTCATGAGTCACACCTTAAAGCTGTTTTTAAAGATCATCCATAAAAGAATATACCGAAAACTTGAGGAGGACATGAGCAACACGCATTTTGGATTCCGCGAAGGACTTGGAACAAGAGAGGTTCTCTTTGGTATTAGCGTTCTTTTTTAGCGCTGTATCGATATGAACCAAGATGTAATTGCATGTTACATCGATTTTGAGAAAGCTTTTGACCAAGTGAAACATGACAAGTTACATCAGCTACTCGTCAGTAAAAACATTGACTTGGACGATGTGAGAATAATTAGCAACCTATACTGGTGCCAAAGAGCGAATACTAAGGTGGAAAACCAGCCAACAAAGGAAATGGAAATCCGTCGTGGTATAAGACAAGGATGTATTACTATTCAACCTGTACAGCAAAGCCATTTTTAAAGAAACCTTATAAGAAGAATTGGTAGGGATAGTCATTAACGGAGAGGTGATAAATAATATGCGATATGCTGATGACACCGTCTTGTTAACGAGTATTCAAAGAGATATACAACATCTAGAGAAATTAAATGATTGATGTTACGAATACGGTCTAAAGCTAAATCATAAGTAAACTAAGTTAATGGCAGTTACAAAGTTCCCCCATAATCGCAACCATATAAACGTGTCAGTAACAGACACCTTAATAGAGAATGTGCAGTCGTACAAATACCTGTGAGCCTAGATAGAACAATCGGGTGACCAAACAAGAGAAATAAGAACGAGAATATAGATAGCCAGATCAACATTTACGAAAATGAAAAACTTGTTCACCAGTCTATATACAAAGAATGGATTTAGGATGAGGATGCTGCGTTCTTACGTGTTTTACGCACTTTTTTATGGAGTGGAGGCATGGACTCTCAAGAAGAATCACACAGACAAACTACAAGCCTTCGAGATGTGGTGCCACCGTAGAATGTGGCGTATCCCCTGGACAGAAAAGATCTCTAATGTAGAAATCCTTAATCGGATGAATAAGGAATACGAAGTCATTAACACCATAAAAAAAGCTTTAATATCTAGGTCATATACTGAGAGAACCCAAATACGCACTTCTCATGCTAATAGATCAATAGGTAATTTAATTCCAACTTAATCTACTTACAAACTTAACTTAGGTCTTTCTCTTTAGCAATCCTTCTTCTTCTTCTTCATATGCCGTCTCCATTAACGAAGGTTGGCGACCACCTCTCTAAATGCGTCTCTATCTTTGGCAATGTAAAACAGCTCTTATACCGTCATATTTGTCCATTCCCTGGTATTTCTCAGCCAGGACTTTTTCTTTCTTCTGACACCTTTCCTTCCGTCTACTCTTCCTTGCAATATTACTTGTAGCAATCCTTAGTTTCTAACAATTACTTACACCAATGTGAGGTGTAAGAGTCGCTGTTCATGGCTCCTTACAAATCTCTTAATGGTTTCCATGGTCCAAGTCTATGGTCTCTTGATGGTTTCCAAGTCCAAGTCTATATGTAGGTCACTCTTTTTGAAATACCTAAAAGCATTGACTATGCTCCTCCGCACTTTATTCTGGAATGTCTGTAAAAGTTGTATGCCATGCGTTCATATTGTTTTTAGTATTTTCTTGTACAAGTGCAATTTATTGTATATATAGTCAGGGCAGAGTTACGTCCGAGTAGCCAATACAGCCCTTGACGAGCAAAAAAGTGGGTCCCTCCCGAATAAAACGTAACGCTACTTCAAAGTTCTTATGTTAAGTCTATGAGAACTTCCCTTTTGTTGAGAGCAGGGGTTCGATTCCAAGTAAAAATTTTGCTTTTCTGTTCCTGTTTTTTATTTTTAATTTTAACGCCATCTCCCATTGGCAAATATATATATATATATATATATATATATATATATATATATATATATATATATATATATATATATATATATATATATATACAATGAAGTGTGCACGTATCAATATAATTGAGAAATAAAACTTGTATTTCGTGCATAAAAAACTTTTTATTATTGGCATGGCATAGCGCTTTCGACACTTAAGTCATCTTCAGTGCAACTTGTCAGGTTTACAAGATCCATCAAATTATATACAGGGTGGCCAACCGAAAACGAAATAAAGGCATTTGCAAGAACCTTATCAACATTTTAGAAGAACGCGCATACTCGTCGATTTTTGATTAAAGGAGGACACTCTTTTCAGGTATTTTCAACTTTTAACCCCAAGCGAAGGTAAGGCTCTTACAATTCCCTATACAACAGTCTTTAAATTTTAAAATTATTTTTTTTATACCTAATTAATTTAAAAACCCTACATAAATTGTTAATTTATTTACCTCTGTATTAGTAGTTATTCTGTTAATAAATTTAAAAACCCTGTACAAATTGTTAATTTATTTGCCTCTGTATTAGTAGTTGGTGTGCAATGGTAAACTTGAGCAAGGAATTTTCCATGGCCTTAAAAGTAAAGCAGTTTGGGTTAAAGAGTGCTTCCCTAGCCATGCCTAATTTAATTGCAGTTTTTTTAAGTAACATCCTAAATGACGCTATTAGGAAGTCCATTTTTTTAATTCATTTAAAGTGCAATTACAATTTTTTTGTAGTCTTTGCCAGGCATCGGCCACTCTATTTATGTGCATGTGGTCAGGATGATGGGAGTCTCAAAGGCACGGTTCCGCTTGATAACCCTCCAAAAACATCACAACTCCTACATTTGTCCACTCCATATTACTTATGAATTGCAATTCTTTTACACTTTTACTGTGACTAATCCAACCTCAAATATTTGTAGACATTTTGAAGGCGCAAGTGTGAACACTAGAGCGAATATAGACAGAACGAATATTTGGGTGCTTTGATGTGTATTAATTTACCGCCTCAAGACGAAAAACATTACCAGAGTCTAGAGACTATAAATTCTACTTTATTTTTGGCAATATTCGATACCAGGCACACGCTACGCGTTGTGCGATCACGGGTTGCGATGCTCTCTAAACTATGACTAATAGTCCAGTCATTTTAAAAGTTTTAAGCCTATAATGACTGGATTATAAACCTTTTTTAAAAAACCAGCATGACTGTGAGCGTGTGAGGTTAGGTATTTTTGATAAAGTAAACTCTTTATAGTAAAGTTTTATTATTTAAAATTATTATTTGGGTAATTATGAAGTTGATTTTGGTGTCGATTGGTGCACATTTAAACTGTAGTGGTCAACATAAATAAAGATGCAAAAAAAAATTTTGCAATAAAATAAAAAACCTACATCCTCTGAAATAAATACCCTTTCAACTATTAAAAAATACTGATAATAATTAATATTACTTTTTGTATTAGTTCGTTAGTGTTTTAGTTAGACATACAGGGTGTTACTAAATAAGTGCGACAAACTTCAGGGGGTGATTCTGCATGAAAAAGTAATGACAGTTTGCTGTATAAACGTATGTCCGCAAATACTTCGTTTCAGAGATACGGGGTGTTAAAGTTTTTCTTAAAAACTGACGATTTCTTTATTGCTCTGAAACCGGTCGAGATATGCCAATGAAATTAGGTGGGTTTTAAGAAGTAGTTATTTCGCATTTTTTGTCATGCAATTAAAAAATTTATGTTTATGATTGATGCGCAAACGCGTAATGATTCTAATTTGATACGTCACTAAGATATTTTAATTTGAAAATAATGTTTAAATTTCTCGGTAAATTTGTGACAAAAAAATTTTCTTGCCTTTTTTTCTGTAAATGGCGCCGTTTTTATGCAAAAAAATAAAACACCTTAACGCGTATTTTTCATTTTTTTATCAGGAACTATCCAATACAATAATATTAAACCAGAACCCGTATTTCTGAAAACGAAGCACTTGCGGACATACGTTTATATAGCAAACTGTCATTATTTTTTCATGTAGTAGCACCACCTGTAGTTTGTCGCACTTATTTACCAATGCCTGTATATTAAATTTATTTTTTAGTTTTATATTAATATTATTTTTAGAAATATATTAATATTGTTTTTTATTTGACAATGCCAAGCCTCACTCCCTACATTTTTTTTATTATTTCTGATAATTGACAGTTATTAAAAGTCCACAAGAAATAATAAGAATTAATCTAATGTATATAGGTTGAGTTGACAACAGCCCAAGAATATTCATAAACAAGTTAAAAGTTTCACGAAACGTGCATGCGACATCATAGTAGAATTTGTCGTCGCTAGACTCTTGTGAAAACATTTGTGTTTGGGAAAACATGCTAAATGTTTGACAACGAACATAAATTTTTTATACACACATACAGTAATTTTAAAAATACCGCTTATTCGTGGGCGAATAACACAAGTGTGAAGCCAGAGCAAGGAACGTGAAATGACTTATTTGGACACAAATGAAAGAATATGTCACCCGTCATAACAACATTTATACTTAATGATGTTCGGCCACTTTTAATGCAATCATTTTTAAAAATTAAAATTTGCAACACCATTTATATTATTAACTTTTTTATTCTTCGCTCCTGAATATGGATCTAAAAGTTTGCTCCTCATTCAAATTTTATGGTTGTATTGTTAATGTACCCAAAAAGGGACCGGCTTATGTGGAAACAAAGTGGTTAAACTAAAATATTTTTCTCACTAACGTGCTATACACACCAAACTAACGAAGTATACATACATACATACATATAGTCACGCTTTTTCCCGCAGGGGTAGGCAGAGACCACTTCCTTCCACTTGCTACTGTTCTTACACACATCTTTTGCTTTCTTTACTTTCTTCAGGGCTCTCATGCATGCTCGTCGGTTGTTGGTACTCTTGACCTGGCCTTTCTTCAAAACAATGTTGATCTGACCGAGATATGTTCGCCGAGGTCGACCTCTACCGACTATTATTATATTATTATTATATTTATTATATATTATATTATATTTACTTGTTCCACTCTTTCTCCATCAGTCGAAACTTCACAGTTTGTCATGCTTTCTTCTCTTTTAAAATCCATTACTTTCGTTTTGCTTGCATTTATTTTCATCCCTTTGATTTTTCGGGCATCATGCATAACAGTAACCATCACCTGCAACTCCTCTTCAGATGACGCAAATATGACTTGACCATCGGCGTAAAGAAGGCATTTGACGATCAAATCATTTATTTTCAATCTATACTTACTCTTTTTCAAATCTTTTAAACAATCGTCTATGTATAAGTTAAATAGCCATGGCGAAGCCACATATCCCTGTCTCACACCTTTTTCGATGTTAAACCAGCTCATGCAAGCTCCGTTTATCCTGACACAAGCAGTGGAATCCTCATAAAGTGATTGCAGTGCTCGTATAAAACTACCGCTCACCCCATACATAGACAATGTCGACCACAATTCACTCCTTACCACTCTGTCATAGGCCTTTTCCAAGTCTTTAAAAGCGCAATAGACCTTCTGACTTCTAGCTCAGAATTTTTCGACTATACCTCGTAATGAAAAGACCTTATTCATACATCTCCTTTCTCTTCTAAATCCTGCTTTTACATCCCATATCATCTTCTCAGTTTAATCAGTATAACCTATGGATTTAAAGATGTTTCAAAATTCCACTGTCATACCTTCGACTTAGAAATGCGATACTTTTTAATGTGGGATGAAAATCAAAATCTCCCGACTATACACCATTTGTTATGTAAATAAATTAGGTACGTTACAGAAAAGTTTATTCCCAAAAAAAAATATTTCCGACATTTTTCGGTAAAGAGTTAAAGAATTACCAATAATTTTTTTATACTCATCAAATTACGATAAACTGTGTAGCATTCAAACTTTGTAGCATTAAAGAAAAATATAATAAATGCCATTTATTTTTAATGCTAATTACTAAAATTAATTTTAGCACTAAAATAGCTCTGATTATCGTAAAAATTGCCTATCGCATGATAAGATTTAACTTATTTTAACTGATATTAATTCTAAATAAGTTAAATTTAATTAACTAATTAGAATTTCAAAAGTCCATTGAGAGTTTGTATTGCTTGATGTTGAGCTTAATTTTTAGTTTAATACCATATTATATATAATTTTTTCACCGTATATATTTTTGAGTAAAATGAATATTATTTTTGTAAGTAGGTACATTATATTTATTTTTTTGATAAATTATTTTATATTTGTGATGCTTTTTTTCAACTTATAGTAAGATTAATAAGGGTACAAACAATATCTCACCCATGCAATTAATTTTTAATGTAAATGTTTTAAAAATTGCAACCTTTCCGATTTAAAAAAAAACCATTGCGCATCAAAAGTATTTTTATGACAATCGACAAAATGTTTTAAAGAGTGACTGGTTAATAACATATTTAATAACAAATTATTTAGCTACACGGTGTACATAAAGCTGATCTACTATGGCCCGAAGAACCTGCGTATCTGTATGACCTGGTGACAATTTTAAACAATAAATGTTGTTTATATACAAAAATAATTTTACCGTTTATATTTTCTTATTTTGTATAAGTGTTTAATAAAATTTTTAGGTCCTATTAAATTTGGCAATATTGGTTAACGCTAAGCCAACATTTTTACTGGACTCTCTTTTAATACATAAAGCTGCTAAGGCTCTTGGCATTGGCAATGTCATTAGCGTGGATGGCAACGCTCGAGCTAAACTGTTGGACAACGAAGTAGGCGTTGATGTTGCGGGTGGAATCGGAGGTGACGTAGTAGGATACCATGCTGCAGCTGACGCTAATATTCTAGGACAAAAGGCTAAAATACATGGTGACATATACGACGGTGATAAGGTCGCTAAAAAAAACAATCAAGTTTTAATGTAAGAATTAAAAATATACATGTATACACGTATGAATATGTAGATTTCACATCTTTTCACTTGCTACCGTTTTTACACACATGCTTTGCTTTTTCATCAGTGCTTTCATACAAGCTCGTTGGTTGCTGGTACTTTTAAGCTTCTTCTTCTTCTTTTCTTGCGGAAGCCTTAAGGCTTGTTTTACCCATTTATTTGCCCCTCCTGGGATGCCGAGGACCAGCTGTCCTTCGACCTCTTGGGAGGACGTCCTGGTGGTCTGCCGGATGCTTGTTTTGCATTTCTGACGATTTTTGCCAGTCTGTAGTTGTCCATCCTGGATATGTGCTCGTTCCAAAAGCGTTTCCTAGCGCGTGTCCATTTAACCACGTCCTCTGTCTTGCATTATTTCTCTCATTTCATAGGTTCGTGCCATTCGTTTTGTCTCCGCTGACGTATCTGCCGTGTATGTCATTACGGGCCTGACACATGCTTTGTATAATCTAAATTATAGGCTTCTGCTATCCTGGCTGTCTTGTTTATCTGGTTCCGTACGCCATTCTTGAGTTCACCATATGGTGATATTATTATTCCCCCCAAATTGTTGAATTTAAAAACCTGGTCTATTGTTTTGTTGTTTAGTTGTAGTTTGCATCTGCGAGGTTTCCTGGTGATCACCATACTTTTTGTTTTGGTAGTTGATATTTTCATGTTAACTTTTTCGGCCTGTTTCTTAAATGCCTGTAAGAGCCATTGCATTTCGTTTCCGCGAATAGCGCTACGTCGTCTGCGTAACATATCTTAAGTTGTTGGTTTTTCATCTGGTCTACCTTGCGCTTTTGCTGTATTATTCTGTCCATTGTGATGTTGAACAGCAGTGGACTGAGACTGTCTCCTTGTCGTATCCCTGTGCTTTGATCTATTTTTTCTGTTGTTGTTAATTTTGTCCGTATTGTTGTGGTGTTGTTTGTGTTGTGCTTTCTAACCGTCTCCGTGATGCTTGGGGGTATTTCTCTGCGGTCCAGCTCGTTCCTAACGCCCTCCAGCCTTATCCTGTCGAACACTTTCGTCAAATCTATAAAACACAGGTATGGCTGGTTTGGTAAACTCTATTGTCTTCTCTACAACCTGCCTGACAACGAACACTGCTTGACATTGCGAAAGACCCATATACACTGATAATAAAACTTGATCGGGAAAGTAAGTCTATAAAAATTACTCATATACAAATATTTTTTCGTGGAAATCCGCGATAATGTGCGGAGATTCAAAATTTCCATTCCTTTTCGTTCCGTGATAAAGTGCGGCCTGCTTGATAGGTGGTTAATTGTCACGAAATTACTCATCACTTATCAGTTTTTTAAAATTAGTTCTTTTAGTTTTTCTGTGCATTGTCCTGCCGTAAGATATTACGAAGTCATTCGTCTTCTTTTGTTGCCATATTGCGTTATTCAAATCATATCTGTCCGACCGCACACAGTATGTGCAGTTAAATGGATTTAGGTCTAACAAATACCTCGCCAAATCAGGTGTACCGCAAGGATCTATTCTCGGTCCACTACTGTTTAATATCTTTATCAATGACATTGGTGACATAATTAAGCTTAATTTTTTACTTAATGCTGATGATCTAAAAATTTTCTCTCCTATCATTAATATGACTGAATGTGAGAAACTATCGAAAAATCTTAATCAAATAAGCCAATGGTGCAGTCGTAATAATTTAGCGTTAAATCCTACCAAATGTTGCGTAATGTCATATACATTGAGATCTGATACAATTATATTTGACTATAAGATAGACAATTATTCTCTAGACAGACCATGTAATTTTAAGGATCTTGGAGTTACTTTCGACCGAGAGCTATCTTTCCAAAACCACAGAGACAATATAACTACTTCAGCAAACCGTATGTATAGATTTATAATTAGAGTAGGCCGCGACTTTAACCATTTAACACTTAAAACTCTTTACTATTCTTTTGTGAGATCAAAGCTAGAATATGCATCGGTTATCTGAAACCCATATTATCAATTGCATATTTATAAACTGAAGGCAATCCAAAGACACTTTCTCAAATACCTAAGTTTTAAAGTAGATCGGACTTATCCACTAATTGGCACGGCACACGAGAGTTTACTGTCAAGACATAGCTTTTTCACTCTGGATAGAAGACGAGAATGTTCTAGTGTCATTATGCTACACAAAATAATTAAAAATGAAATTAAATGTCAATGCTTTCTACATCAGATAAACTTTAAAATTCCCCGTCAGGCATCTCGATACACCGACTCATTCTACACTACCACACCACGAACAAATATACCTAAAAACTCTCC
Source organism: Agelastica alni (assembly GCA_950111635.1). NCBI lineage: Eukaryota > Metazoa > Arthropoda > Insecta > Coleoptera > Chrysomelidae > Agelastica > Agelastica alni. The sequence goes on along the minus strand of OX467710.1, from coordinate 43,627,271 downwards.
TGTTCATACTATGTGTAGCAACTATAACCTTATAAGTGACCAGCTTGATATATTCTATTGTAATGTGAGGCAAATTAAGAGCTATTATTATTAGCAGTAATATTGTCTTAAGCTTTCTACTAATGTTAGTCTGATTTTGTAAATTATTGTGTATTACTCTTAAGCTTTTTTATTGTTAGTACTATTGTGCAAATGTTTACTTTGTTCCTGTTCTGTAATTGGAAATCTTTTTTTCTGTAGAACAGTGTAAATAAATAAATAAATATCAGGTCCTCCTGATGTTGACAATCACAATGGCGAGCTGTGCTTTGTCTTCGGCGATTCTAAAGAGTTTTTCTGAGCTTCGAATTCCGGCCTACTCTCTAAGATTCCTTAACCACGAGGCTTGTCTGCTTCCGACTCCTCTACGGCTTTCTATATTGCCCTTCATTATAAGTTGAAGGATACGGTAACGATCACCCCTTAGTATGTGACCTAGATAGGACAGCTTTCGACATTTAACTGTTATTAGTAGTTCGCGACGGCGTTTGCTCTATTTAAAACCGCTTCATTTGTCTGCTTGGCTACCCATGGGATTCGGAGCATACGTCTATGTAGCCACATTTCAAATGCTTCAAGACGATTAATGGTTGCTGCTTTTAAGGTCCAGATCTCTACCCCATACAACAGTATAGACCATATGTAGCACTTGATCATTCTCTGACGGAGTTATTGAAGGTTATTTTAAGGTCATGATACAAGTAACTAGCCTACAATTGTTTATTGTTTTAAATGTATTCTTGTATTTTGTGACAAAAACGATGTTTATAAATGCCAAAAAATATGTTACACAATTTACAGTATAATTTTTTTATCTTTGAGATATGTATAAACCTTACGAAATAGTTTAAATTACAGAGGTCGTCATTCTTTGATAATGTGAACATATCGAATTCCGAATAACCAGGACATAATGATCAATGCAATTTTTTCCAATAAAAATTTTTCGCCTCCATTCCTCGCAGTAGACTTCCTATGCATTATCATAGAAGCTTCTATATTAATTTTAGATTCTAATTGACAATATAATATATATCAGCTTCTAGCGTTTTACGACGCCTTCCGACTCCTAACCGCCATTCATCTCTATCTTGCCATAACTTCTCCGGCAAGTCTCTTTAATCTCTTTGTCAATGCCCTCTCTCCAGCTTCTTCTTAGTCTTCCTCTTCCTCTCTTCCTTGGGGTGTCCATGTCAAAATTTGTTTTGATAACCTATCGTCTGACATTCTTTGGACGTGACCATACCATATTAACTGTTTTGTTCTTATATCATCAACAATCTTGTGTCTGGCACCCATTATATCTCTTATTCTGTCGTTGTGTATCCTGTCTCTTCTTGATTTACCCGCAGATCTCCTCCAGAAGTCCATCTCAGTTGTTATTAGCATTTTTTCTGTAGACTGTTTTATTTGCCATATTTCACTACCGTAGGTTATAATGCCTTTAAGGACGGTATTATATATTCTTTGTTTATTAGTTTTCGATATAGTTTGATTCCATAAGATTCCGTTCATCATAGAGATAACTTTTCTGCCTTGTGTGTTTCGTTCTTTGATTGCTGTGTCGAGTAGCCCATCGTGTGTTATCTTAATTCCAAAGTATTTATATTCCTCGCATTGTTTAATCTTTGTTTCATCATCCAAGTCAATGTCTTGTGCTAGACCACCAATGCACATGCATTCTGTTTTTTTTATGTTGACTTCGAGGCCCCATTTCTTGTACTCTTCTATAAGTTTTTGAGTCATATAGCTTAAATCATCATGATCCTGTGCTATTACGATTTGGTCGTCGGCGAAACATAGGGTGTATAGGGTATTATTATTATTGAGAGGTATATACCATTGCATTTCCGTTTCCATACTTTGAGGGCCTGTTCTAAATAAATTTTAAAAAGTGTCGGCGAAAGACAGCATCCCTGTTTTAAGCCTTTTGTAACAGTGAACCAATTGGAGATATTTCGTCCTATTTTAATTTTTGTTTCGTTCTTGTCATAGATTTTTTGGACGGCTTTTATCAATCCATTTGCGATGTTCGTTTGTTCTAGAGTTTTCCACAATTTTGTGAGAGGTACACTGTCATATGCTTTCTGCAGGTCCACGTACAATAGATGAATTTCTTGCTTGATTGCGGTTTTTTTCTCAATCAGTTGTGTAATACAGTATATATGGTCTACTGTGGACCGACCGGCTCTAAATCCAGCTTGTTCTTCCGCCTCTAAATCTTTATACTCGCTTTCGATTTTGTTCTTTAAAATTTTACCGTACATTCTACTTAGCGTAATAGTTACTGCAATCCCCCTATAATTCTCGCACTGGTCTCTACTACCCATTTTATGGATTGTTGACATTATGATAAAATTGTATATTTTTGTAAAAATATATGTTTTCTTTATTTTTAAAGAAAATCACAAAACTAACGCTATAACTGCTTTATCTACATTAACATGTCCAACGAGATTAACATTTCTCAAGTGATATTTATTGATGCCAACCCTTTAGATATAAAAATTAAGTGTTCCATATTGATAACTCATTTATAATTTACAATTATTATAAACGTCTGCGATAAGTAAATAAATGTCGATGAATTTGTTAAAGATTAAAATAAAAATACATCACTGTTAGTAAAGTTAACGTTAAAAGACATGAGTGGAATAAAGAATTATGTTTTAACTGTTAAACATTTGTTCAATAAATGAAAAAATTACTGATAGAAAATCAAGCATCATTCTATCAATCAAGTAAATGATGAATATGTGGTGATAATATTCAACATATATAATCAAGAGAAGGTAGAAAATATAGTGGCAGTTCCAAAAAACGAATTTACGCTATACTGTCTCTCTGAAAAAGAAAGAGCGAAAGAAATAAAAAGAACTGCCAATGAAAAACCAGAGGCAGCAGAAATGTTGAAATATGGCAACGAAACGCTTCAGAGGACAATATCCAAACTGATGCAACAAATTTGGAGGGAAAAAAATGCCAAACGAATGGAACACTGGAATAATAACACCCAACCACAAAAAAGAAGATAAGGCAATCTGCAAAAATTCCTACTTAATACCACCTAAGAATATTATAAATAACAAACTGAAAGTATCCGCAAAAAAAAGGAGACTACCAAAATGGGTTCAGACCAGGAAAAACTGCCATACGCATCATTTATCAGATTCTTGAAAAATCCCTGAATTACAATAATAATCTACACATTTTTAGACTCTAGAATCGCATTTGACTCACTCATAAGAAATTACCCACAAAGGGGAAGGAAAATTTAAAGGTGGGATATCGGAAGAATTCAACAAGAACAAATAATTAAAACAGCGAGATTCAATTTTTTGAACACTATTTTATATAGTAATTAAAACCATTTTAAGAAAAGCAAACATAAACAAACAAAAAATTATAGTAAACGAGATCCAGTCGCTTTTGCCGACGAACTCAAAATTGTCGCTAAAACAAAAAAAAGTCTAATTAAAGCAGTAGAGAAAAAAACAAAGATACAAATCTTTAAGACTTTGATTAGAGCAGCCATTAATTACGCCCTAAAAACAACAACAATAAATAAAAAAAGGAAAGGAAGATCTAAAAATACTTAAAAGAAAAATACTGAGAACAATAATTAAATCAAACATAACAAAAGATGGGGAAAGAAGATTGAAAGGAACTAGATGGAGGAAATATGGTCCGATTCATAAAAGCAAGGAGACTGAAATGGATGGAACACATTATGAGAAAAGCACCAACAGAAACCTTAAAGAGATTGACGACATGGTTTCCACGAGAGCAAAAGGAAGGCCACGAAGTAGATGGTAGAATCAAGTAAAGGTAAATATAAAAGCAATGAATATCAGAGACTGAAAAACAAACTTGCGAAGACAGAACAAAATGGAAAACCATAAAAAAGGCCAGGACGATTTGATATAAGAGGAGTAATTCTCCTCATCAATAGAATAAGTACAGCTGCTTTTTTGAGCTAGCCATAATCCTTCATAATGGAAAGGATATAATTATAATGATAATCATAATATCTTAAGAACTTTGATATTTATACTTAAAAATAGCACCATTTCCATGGTATCACCACTTTTAAATTTAGAAATGAAACCTAAAACGTTGTTTTTGTGTCCAGTTTGTGTTTGTGTCTGTTAAAAGGCCCAATGTTTTGCACCCAAACCTTAACATTTCTGAATTTTAAAGGTTCCATTCGTTAGTACTGCGTATTTCGACTTTTATACTTTCATAGTTTTCGAGATTTCACCATTTATCTATGGGGAAGATTATAAATTGAAATGAAATTGGTTTCATTTTGAATCTAACTGCAATGGAAGAAACACGTCAAAAAGAAAAAAGAAGAACTCATGACCAAGTTAAGATCCTTGATTTAGTTTCTTGTTCACCATTTAAAACTAAGCATTTATAACAAGATGCTTCTCTATAAGCTAGTGCTAAATCATTTATGGACGTATGGGATACAGCTATGCAGCTGTACAAAACGAAGCAATTCCGATCTCATACAGATCAATTGTAATTGTCCTCTGATTTGTGAAAAACTTTATGCTCCATCGTGAATTCAATTCCAACCATCGATGAAAAATTAAAGAAACATGCATGATTCAAAGCTCACTCCAACGTGGAAATCAGAAAGATGCTACACGAAAAAGCCCCATCTGCCAACTTAGGAGGACAAAGCCGGCTGATTTAGTTTTTAAGATCTGATTACTACCTATGTAGAAACAGTGCAAAAATAAATCAGTAACAAATTCCTGTATAATTCGCTGATGCGCGCTTTAAAAGTGACAAGTCAAATAAAGGCAAATTGAAATGTAATATACATACATACATATAGTCACGCCTATTTACCGTAGGGGTAGGCAGAGACCACTTCCTTCCACTTGCTACGGTTCTTACACACATCTTTTGCTTCCTCTACTTTCATCAGTGCTGTCATACATGCTCGTCGGTTGTTGCTACTCTTGACCTGGCCTTCCTCCAAAACAATGTTGATCTGATCGAGATATGTTCGCCGAGGTCGACCTCTACCAACTTGTCCATTCACACTCGCCTTATTAATTTGTTCCGTCAATCTTCCTTCATCCATTTTTTCTACGTGTCCAAACCATCTAAGCATTCCTTTGTCTATCTTTGTAACCACATCTTTTTTTACACCACAGCGTTCTCTTATCTCACTATTATTTACTTTATCCAACCGAGTCACTCCGGCTATTCTTCTCAGACTGCTCATCTCCGCAGCATTAATCCTATTTTCATGCTTCTTCTGCTAAACCCAACATTCACTACCATACATAAGTGTAGGAACCAACACATAAAATCTGAAAATTCCATTCGTTTCTTTTAACATATCTCGATTATCGGGTGTTTTTTGCCACTAAAAACCTAATTAAAAAAGTAACTTTTTTTTTAAGTTGACTGTGCACCCTCAAAATCTACTTCTGCATCGCGTGCTTCTTGTGAAACTGCTTTTATAGTCCGCTGTTGCTTTTGTATTCTATAACAAAAATTATTTACGATATCCTTAAATATTTGTCTTACTGAAATGAATCCATCAAGTGACGTCTTCCGCTAGATGTTTTCATAGATAAAATATGTACAATGTTCGATATTCCTGTAGCAGCCAATACTCGACAACGATAACTTTTGAAATTTGCAAGCCATGTTTAGCATCGTATTTTATAAATTTCATTACATTGGCAAAAATATTTTTAGTTTCCGCAGAGTAGTTGTTTTTGCCGTTTGCTTTGCCCATTTTAAATAAAAAATATACAAAATTAACAAAAAACACTTACACATTGAAGCTAAATTTCAACCTTCTATCCGCCAAATAGTTTCTCGTTTACTTCTCTGTAATCATCAAGCAGGGTTGTTCGGCGATTGTCGTATTTTGTATTAATTCCAATCCCACTCCGACGAATTTTACCACTTGGGATGCCTTTTAATTCATTTCTACCAAATTATAGTTTGTGTAACAAGTATATATTGCATTCTTTTTTGCAGAGATGAATACGGACGTCAATACATTCTTGTTCGTCAGTATATTGGTGGCAGGTCAGTGCTGGTCAGGAAATACTTGGATATTGAAAATGTTGATATATACGGAAATGTTCAAGTTCAACCACCTGATGTAAACATTCGTACTCCAGACGTCGTAATTGGTCCTCCTTATCTCGACGCTGATGATGTAGATCCTCGATACAATATAATCAGAATCGAACCTGAGACAAGATCAGTTGAAGTAGATCCGATTTCTTTTAATCCTAACTACAAAATTATTCGTCTGAACTAATGAAACTTTTATTAGAAGTGATTTTCACAAATGCATTTCAAATATATATTTTAAAACACCTTGACATAATTATTTTTTTATCGTTATTAATAAATATCAGTGGTCTGGGAGCGACCCGAGAGGTCCACACGAAACATGAAAAAATACTGTTTTGTTGTTATAATTATTATTATTATTATTTAAATAATTATAAATAAAATAGTAAAAAAAACCAAAAAACACGCTTTTAGAATTTATCAAACTAAGAAGTAAAAAATAATTCTTAACATACGAATAAAATTACTGACGAGAAAATTAATATCACTGTTTACTTCAGTTTGATTAAATCTAAAAGCGTGTTTTTTTGGTTTTTTAAAGTATTATTAATTTTTTGGTTTTTAGTTCGATTTGTTTTACTCACTAAAAAAATTATGTATTAAATAGTAAAAGCACAAAAAGAATGCATTGGCCGGCAATCGAACCCGCGTTGCCCGCGTGACAGGCGAGCATTCTACAACTGAACCACCGATGTGATGAACTGTTTTAATGTTTGCGCGCATGCGTGGTCCACGCACTAGTTCTATCTCTCTTACTCTCATGCAAAGGATCCCTGAAGAAATTTATGAATCCTGGCAAAAGTAATCAGGGTAATCGGATATTTTGATCGAATTATTGCATTGTCGTCGGTCTTAGACAAGTGTGCAATTAAATTTAATCGCTTAAAGTAGGGCAAAATCGAGGCCAAAGAGTCAGTAACAAACATACATACATGCATACATACAAACATACGTACATACATACATACATACATACATACATACATACATACATACATACATACATACATACATACATACATACATACATACATACATACATACATACATACATACATACATACATACATACATACATACATACATACATACATACATACATACATACAAGATACAGGTGAAACTAATATAAGCGTGTTAAAAACGATTTCAAATTATTCTAAAAATTAAGATATCTGCAGCAAAGACGAAATGCATGACCATCTCAAAAACTCCTATCAGATGCAAACTGGTTGTGGATGATAAAATTATACAACAGGAGATGAAATTTAAATATCTAGGCATAGAAATATCAGGATACAGTGACATCGAGGTGGAGGTAAGAAACCAAGTGGCAAAAGCAGCACGAACCTCAGCTTACCTGAACGATACAATCCTCCGAAACAAATATATCGGAATCGAGACCAAATTCCGAATCTACAAGGCGGTCATCCGACCTATATTAACATACACAGCGGAAACTAGACCAGATACATCGAACACAAAGAGAATATTAGAAACCACCCAAATGAAAATAGTGCGCAGGATCGCTGGAAAAACACTTTTTGATAGGGAGAGAAGCGAGGACATTAGAAGAACATGTAAAATAGACAATGTAAATGAATGGATACTGGGAAGAAAGAGAGTGTGGAACGAACACATAGATCGGATGAATGAAGACAAAATGGTCAAAATAACTAGAGACAAGTCGCCCTTAGGGCGCCGAAGCGTTGGAAGACCCCGCAAGAGATGGAGCGACAACCTTTCTAATAATTGAACGGCAGAGAATATGAAGAAAAACAAGCAATTTGCTTACATTAACGAAGGAAGAAGAAGAAGAAGAAGAACAGTGGTTTTGTTGCCCTTGATAAAAAATTGATTTCGGATATATTTTTGTTCACAATTTATAAAACTTTCAATGATATTGGAAGATTTGCTGTATTTTTTTTATCTTTATTTTTATTTTACACTACAAAAATCTGAAAATATAAAAAAAATAACAGATATATTTATAATGTCAACTTTTTTTTGAAAAATTCGTATACATCGAAGTAAATAAAAATAAAAATGTCAAAAACCCATGTTATACAAATTATACCTGTCCCAATTTTTTTTTAAATATTTTCTTAAAATTGCTTATTACTTAGGTGAGATGTCAAATGTTACACATCATATGCGACTACTGTAATACTAGTCTTACATTACAGCCTTTTTCAATAAATTGCTGGCCTTTTTTAAATAATTCCTGCGCATGCGTTTTGGCCTGTTTTGCTGCAAGTTCAAGGCTTGCAAACAAATAGAAATGTTTGTTATTATCAAGGTCATGCATGCACAACTTTACATATTTTCAGTGACTTATGATTTTTGATAACGTAATTATTATGTTGGTGGTACCGTATATTGACCGATGAGAAACTAGAAGAATAATTTTAAATAAAAATAAACTAGTGTCATTAGGGAAGAATCACGGAGTGAACGACATTTATTATTAATTGTATAAACTTCTCGAACTTACTAAACTTCATTTGTTTATATGGGTGAAAAGTGAACTTTATATATTATTTAAGGCAATTTAAGCATTAAAAGTGTTATATTTGAACGTTATTTTTGTGTTAATAAACTACAAAATCCAAAATTGCAAAAGATCAAAAAAGGTAATTAAAGATAAAATCGCGAATAATTTATGCTCTATTCGACAATGCTCTACACATGGCAATTTGATTATATCTTTGCAAACATTTCCTTCAAATCCTAAGGCAGCTCAGAAATGAAAGAAGATCTTAAAGATAGGAAAACCAATCTCAAAGTATATGTTTGTTTGCAGCAAGCACTTCGTAAAAGATGATTTTTTCAGTGGTAAGTTTGATATCCTCCTAAACCTGCTTAACAGGAACATTCACAAACCCATGTCTCATCTAGCTTAATGGTGATTTCATGAGGGGATTGAGAATTGTAGAGGATCTCATGCATACATTTTTTGTTTTTTTTTATTGAGACCGTCAGTTCCATATAAAATGATGTGGCCAGCCTTAAAACCTCATCACCTTCCTCAATTGGTTGAACACGTTCACCCACATAATACAATATGTTCTAATTTGATATTTCGACTTTCATAGGCATTGCAACAAGAATTCCAGGAATAACAGAACTAAAAAACTTCGAAAACAAACCTTACATCCAGCTTCAATCCAATAGTTTAATACAAAAAATCAACTCAAATCTCTGAGATAACTAAAATTCACTTCAAAAAAAATTTTTTGCAAGTGATGACAGAATATTTGTTGTTCACACCTCGATCCGATATTTTGTCATTGACAGCGCCATCTCGCGTTCTGTGATTTTTCCCTTTAGTAAAAATGTTTGTTTGTCTGTATTCATTTTCATAATTTGTTTTGTTAGACTCTTTCTAATTCTAACCTTACTTTTATGAGGTCGAAAATTAAAATTTAATTGTCAAATTTCAATGTCAATATAAAGAAACTTTTAATAGGGAAGGATGAGTATAGGGAAGGAAGACTATATTAAAGGATATCACGGTAGATTTATCGTATTAGTCTTGGTACTTCATTGTCAGACCTCGTAGTTTCCTTTATTAGATCTAAAATAAAAAAATCATATAGTTGAAAATAACAAATATAAAAATGTTAGTATAATTCTGAAGTGGTATCTGTTGGCTTTTGATAACCTTATTTTACTATAAATATATAAAGTACACATCTTTAAATGTTTAAACTTGTAGTTTGTGAAACAGTGAAATGAAAGAAATTGTAAGTACTTTTCATACATTTTCACTAATTCGACCTTATAAGTTTTAATAGTCCAGTCACCTTATGGCATATTTTACGAAGTTCTATTTAAAAGCTGCAGCCTCTGGCCAATTTTTTCAAAGGTTGTTTGGACCTACAAGAATAAAGTCCCGAGTTTTCGGCCATTGCCGGGGTATATTTTAGCAATAAAAATTATTTAAAATTAAAAAATGGATATTTTTGAGATAATTTTTTTGGAACGCGTCCTATCAAAAAAAGTTTACAATAAAATGTGTTCATCATAATGTAAGACACTATTACTATCACGTATTAATTATTTCCAGTTTTATAAATAAATAATAAGTAAGCTAAATTACTCTTTCAACAAAATTTTGACATATTTATTTAAAGCTTAATATTGTTATCTAGTTTTGTCAATACTTACTAACCGCAACAGAATATGTAACTTAATGTCAATCTATTAACTTTGTCCAAATCTGTTGGAATAATTTTCTTAAATTTGTAGCTCCGAATCTATTCTACCATTCTTACAATCTATCCAAATCTTACAAAAACTTTTTTAACCAGCCAATAATCATCTAAAGCATGCCACGTCTTTTTCGTTCTCTATAGAGTACTCTGCCAGCGGTCTCTCTACTGGCAAATTATGCCCGAGCTCAGCCGTAGAGGGTAGAAAAAAAAGAAAATAATAGTGAGCCGCGCCACCGACTTGGACGGTTCAAGCCGGAAACCACTAGGTCTTATAGGCACTAGCAGAGCCACACAATAAACAACTAAGATTATGGTGAACAAATAAATGAAATTATAGCAAAAATATATTGGATACTTTACTCCTACAATAAATAAAAATACACAGCTCAATAGCAAAATTATAACAAATATAGTCAAAATCAACAGCTAACACTAAATCGAAGTACTCAGTTCAATAATAACATTATAACAAATATAGTCAAAATCAACAGCCAACAATAAATCGAAGTACTCAGTTCAATAATAACATTTATAACAAATATAGTCAAAATAGACAGCCAACAATAAATCGAAGTACTCAGTTCAATAATAACATTATAACAAATATAGTCAAAATTAACAGCTAACATAAATCAAAAATCCAAAGTTTACGATTCCATAAAATAACCAAAACAAAAGTAAGAGTAACAGACCTTACCAAGTTACCAAAAAAAACGTATATAGGTCAACTTCTTAATAACACTAAATCAAACGTTCACACAAGGCTGCTAATTTACTCATGTTTTTACCATTTACATAATGATTTACAAAAAGGGGGACAAAAGCAAATGCGACAATTATCGAGGAATTGCCGTAACAAACACAATTAGTAGAATATATGGCAAGATCTTAAAAAACAGAATCGAAAGGGAATACACGGAAATGGAAGCAGAAGAGCAAGCCGGATTTAGAGCGGGAAGATCAACGATTGACCATCTGTTCTCACTAACACAAATTATAGAAAAAAAACTAGCATTCAATCAAGAGATCCATATACTGTACGTTGACCTAAAGAAAGCATACGACAGCGTACCCTTAATTAAACTTTGGGAAACTCTGGAAACTTCCAACATTAATATTGAACTGATAAAAGGAGTAAAGTCATTATACAATAAAACCAAATCAAGAATTAAAGTTGGACAAAACCTAACAACAGGGTTTAATATCACAAAAGGGCTGAAACAAGGGTGTTGCTTATCACCAACATTATTTAAAATATATTTGGAAAGGGCACTAGCGAATTGGAAACGGAAATGCCAAAACATGGGCATACCTTTAGATGAGGACACAACATTATACACACTCTCATTCGCAGACGATCAAATTATAGTCGGCCAAGACATAGACGACACAGAGTATATGACACGAAAACTTATAGAAGAATATAAAATTTGGGGACTAGAGGTTAATGTAGAAAAAACGGAATATATGTGTATTGGGGGAGTGCAACAGGACTTACAATTATCAAATGGACAAAAAATCAAACACACGTCAGCTTACAATTACTTAGGAATGAGAATATCAAAGGATGGGACACTCGAAGAAGCAATATTGGACAGAAATATGAAAGGAAGAAGAGCAATATCAATGTTAAACGGAGTACTGTGGGATAGAACAATAAGCAACAACAACAAAAAAAGAATTTACGACACGATAGTGAAGAGCATAATAATGTACGGTTGCGAAGTATGGCCTTTGAAAGAAAAGATCGAAAAAAAAATTAGAGCCACAGAAATGGATTACTGGAGACGAGCAGCGGGGAAATCAAGACTAGAAAGAGTTACAAATGAGAGGATAAAACAAATAATGGAAGTACAGCACGACATCACAGACGAAATAAGAACTAAACAGTTGATATGGTACGGGCATGTTCAAAGAATGCCACCAGACAGAATCCCAAAGAAAATATTACAGTGGAACCCCAGAGGAAGAAGAAGAAGAGGAAGACCACGAAAGAGCTGGAGAGAAGGCATACAAAAAGAGATGGAAGAGAGAGATCTGAGAGAGGACATGAGGACGAATAGAGAGGAATGGAGATTAGGAATCGCAAGACGCCGACGCACGGTTTAACGCGATATATATATATATATATATATATATATATATATATATATATATATATATATATATATATATATATATATATATATATATATATATATATATATAAAGATTTACACTGTTAAAACAATCGAGCTTATTTAAAAATATTTCTTTTTACAATGGCTGTCCTTCAAAATATCAATATTGTAGGATATTTACAAATAAGTATGAAGAAAACATTTTTACTTGGACACAAAAAACTATTGAGAAGATTACTTTAATCAAAGTTCAGCCTTGGCATATTATCCAATGCAATAAATAGTTTTCAACAATGTACCATATTAATAAATTAAAACAAAACTTTATCGTGGTGTCAAAAATAAGTCACGTCGTTAAATATTCTAAAATAAATCACTTGTAACCTTTGGGTATACGAATTCACTACTCCTGTGGCCGGTTTGATTATGGAACGGCACTTGCTAATTAACAATGGCTTCCCTCAAATAAATCCCGCATGCGGTTATTTTAACTCGACACCAAAATCCAAAATATCAACAACAAAGGTAAGATAGAATGGTCAAGTTAAAAATTAAATGGTTTTTCTTCAAAATCCCATTAAGATGGCCCAAATACAGCCAGATATGAAAGAAAACCGTAGAGGCTCCGCACACTTGTTAATATCAAATCGCCCCAAAAACTCTCACCACACCACTCCAAAGACTGTCACCAAACGACTGACTCCTTCCCAAGCCGGATATCAAGAAATGACACGGAATTAACGTCAAACAAGAATATTCGCAAATCTATGCTCCACACCAAGAATCGCGCTCGTCAGTGTTGATATCCAGCCCCATCTACACAGAAATGCAAACCAAACAATAATATAACCGACAACACACAACAATCGAGGCCAAAAACCAAAGCAAAATCTAATAACGAAAACCCCCACTCAATCTCCAGCATTCAACAACTGAATCCCACCACAACAAGGTATGCAACACCATTTACAACGAATGATATATTCAAATCACAACAAAATACGGTACGCGACACTACTTACGAGTACCTGAGGAATACAAAATCATCAGAGACACAATTATAATGGAACTGTAGAAGGGAAAAAAAAAGCACGTTACAAGCAGCAAAAACTCCACCTCCTATACGAGTTGGTCTGAAAATTTTTCGACCTAACAAAGTTACAAAATATTTGGTTTTAATTTATTTTTAACCAACTTCAAAAAAGGGAGAGGTTCTTAATTCGATTAAATTTTTTTTTATGTTTGTTACATCAGAACTTTCGACTGGGTGAACCGATTTTGATGATTCTTTTTGTATTTAAAAGCTGTTGCTGAAATACGTTCTAAAATTAAAAAAGCCAGAGCAACATTTAACAGCATGAGAAATCTATTCACGAACAGTAAAATATCTTTACCATTAATAATAAGACTGGTCAAGTGCTACGTGTTTCCTGTTTTGCTCTACGGTGCAAAGGCGTGGACACTAACGAAAACACTAATGAAAAGGCTGGAAGCATTTGAGATGTGGGTGTACCGGCGCATTCTCAAAATATCGTACACTAAACATATCAACAACTTGAAAGTCCTACGCCGAATAGGAAAAGTAAAAGAAATATCACTTACTGTTAAGAAGAGGAAACTTGAATATCTTGGTCATCTAATGAGACAGGACAAATACCGTCTGCAACAACTGATAGTACAAGGAAAGATGGAGAGTAAACGCGGACCCGACAGAAGAAGACATTCGTGGCTTCACAACTTACGCCAATGGTTTGGACTGACTTCAATCCAATTATTCAGAAATGTAGCTAACAAAATTAAAATTGCTATGATGATAGCGAACGTTCGTATCGGACAAGGCACGTGAAGAAAAAGAAGGTGCTTCCCGCGTGTGGTCCCATTTCAATTTGGTCCAGTTCTGACAATGGCATCCATGAGAAAACCATAGAAGTCTTTGAAGTCGGTTTTTACGTACGGATTATTATTTTTCTGCATTTTCTCGTTGCAAGTCTACACACTTTTCCCAGTGATGCTTGCATCTCTTTAACCCATCAAAATAGTACTCGGCGTCTTTCTCTGTAAAATAATTGTTTACTAAGGATGGCCTCCTCATTTGACGAAAATTTTTTTACTTCGAGCGCAATTTTTAGTTTGGGGAACAGAAAAAAGTCGTTGCGGCTAGATCTGGTGAGTAAGAAGGGTGGTCAAACAGTTCAAAACGTAATTCGTAGATTTTTGCATTGTCTTGGTGAAACAGAATGCTTTTTCTGCAAATGTGGTCGTTTTTCCGCAATTTTTTACTTCAGCTTGTCAATTAATAGATGCTCATGTAAAGATTTTTCCTTTTTGAAGATAATCGACTATCCCAAAAAACAGTGGCCATCGTTTTTCTAATCGAAAAAACAGTTTTTCCTTTTTTGGAGCCGATTTCCGCTTCGCAGTCCAATATTTTGTCTGTAATTTTGTGGCAAAAAAAAAGAAAGTGATAAAAATGAATTTAATAGAAGGTTATCTGACGATTTCCAAAACTTAAAGTCCATAAGAACAGCCAAAGGTGAAAATACAATAATTAGAAACCAAGATGGTAGTATGGTAAAAGGAGAGGAATGCGTATAAAAGAGAGTGAAGAAATACTTCAAAAGTTTATTTGAGAAAGAGAATACACAAGTACATGCCCCATTCAGAGACGAGTAGTTTAAAAAGTATTGCCGAAGTGACTCGGTTGGATAAAGAATAAAATAGTGAGATAAGAGAACGCTGTATTGTAAAAGAAGATATGGTTACAAAGATAGATAAAGGAAAGGATAACGTGAGCAAACGCTGCCTCCAACGCGCTGACAACTTTTTCATGCCTAATTCTTGATTCAATATGTAACAAACACGTTACTTGGACATATTCATAGCCTCTACTATTTCTCTCACTTTAATTCGACGGTCGTTTAGCACCACTTTAGCGATGTTATCGTCAGTAATTGCAGTTTGCGTCTTCCAAGCTGTTACGAACACGTTTAAAGTCAGCTGCTCAAAATTTTAGGGTGGTAAATGATGGTGCAGGGTTCCCGTACACAGAGTCCAACTTATCTTTGATTAGCGTATGCGTATTGCCTTTCAAAAACATATATTTTATGACAGCTCGATACTCGATTTTTTCCAGTTTCAAAAATAAACTTAACTTGACTCACTTAAACAATTGTCGAACAGCAACTGCTCGTCAAAAATTAATGAACTTTTGGTGGGTACCTGTCAAAAGATGCGCAACTACATTCCCTAGCTTTTATTAACGAATTCTGCCATCTTCACGTTTAGGTCGAAAACTTTTCAGATCACCTTCGTACTCATCGATATCGTGCATTTCCAGAACACCTAGAGATTATTTTTGGATTGTACAGCAAAATTCCAACTTTCTGTTGCTTCAGCATTGATCGATATTATCTATCAATAAATATGATATTTAAAAAAGAATTATATAAAAGACTAAAAAAATGCCAAAACTATAAATGTGTTAACTCAATCATTTTTATTACAGATATGGTTGTTATTAATTATCGTAGCCACTGCCTATGGCCATGGAACCAGCTACAGAAATGGAATAAGTTATGGAGGACATGCTAGTACCTATGGTTACAGTGGCCGAGGTAGTTTTGGTGAAGATGGTAACAATCAGTGGCAAATTGGTAGCAACTTGGGAGATAATAAACAAAGTAGCGGATATAGTCATGGGTATGGTGAAGATTTCGATGGATTAGGAGGAGCTGGAAGTTCAAAAGTTACAACTACCTTTACAAAACATACTGGAAACAACTATGGAGACGCTAGACAAGAAATCGAGTATGGAAATGAATTTCCAGAAAATTCTGCTGAATTGGAAGAAGCCAGAGGTTCAAAAGTCATTACTACCTTTACAAAACATACTGGAAGCAACAACTATGGTAACAATAGACAAAGAAATGGCTACAGTAATGGATATAGTGACGATTCTAGTGAAATTGAAGGTAAAAGGGGTTCAAAAGTCCTTACCACAATCACGAAAAATACTGAAAGCAGCAGCTTCGGAGGTAGTAGACAGGGAAACATCTTTAGCAATGGATTTGATAAAGATTCTGATGCTTTTGGAGGAGCTGGAGGTTCAAAAGTCTTTACCACTATTCATAAATATACTGGAAGCAATAGCGATAATAATCATGGATATGGTGAAGATTCCGATGAATTAGGAGGGTCTGGAAGTTCAAAAGTTACAACTACCATTACAAAACATACTGGAAACAACTATGGAGGCAGCAGACAGGATATCGAGTATGAAAATGGATTTCCTGAAAATTATGCTGAATTAGGAAAAGCCGAAGGTACAAAAGTCATTACTACCATTACTAAACATACTGGAAGCATTAACTATGGTAAGAATGGACAAAGAAATGGCTACAGTAATGGATTCAGTGACGATTCTAGTGAAATTGAAGGTAATAGGGGTTTAAAAGTCCTTAACACAATTACGAAAAATACTGGAAGTAGCAGCTTTGAAGATAGAAGACACGGTAACATCTTTAGCAATGGACATGATTCCGGTGCTTTTGGAGAAGCTGGAGGTTCAAAAATCTTTACCAGTATCCACAAACAAACTGGAAGCAGCAGTTATGGAAATAATAACCAAGGCTATAGCCATGGATATGGTAAACATTTCGGTGAGTTTGGAGGCGATAGAGGATCAAAAGTCTTTACCACTACCTCCATGAAACACACTGGTAGTGGAAACTTTGGAGACCATATGCATGAAAATTATCGTAGCCATGGTTATGGTTTACAGCCTGGTGAATTTGATCATGGGTATAGACACCACGACGATAATGCTAGATATAGAGGACGACATGAAGATGTTAACCAGCATCTAGGAGGATATAGTCAAGGACATTTGGGAGGAGGGCATGATCTACGTGAAATAGGACATGGCCACCAAGACTTTAACAATGGCTACCATTCTGTAAGAACAAATACTGATTACAACCACAAACACGGAACAAACAATTACTTAAATGAGCGAACAAATGATCATGTCAGAGGATCTAGACTTCACACTACGATTACAAAATATACTGGCAGTGACGATGGCCCAACTTTGAGTTTTAATGAAAATTCAAATACCGGTGTGTTTGGTGATAATACTAATTCTCATGTTTTAACGACAACAATAACAAAGCACACCCGCAATAATATTGGAAAAACAGTGGATGAAAATATTGATGGGTACGAAAGTATAGGAGGACCAAAAGTAACTAAAACAATCGTTACAAAATATACAAGCAAGGTTAATGGTGATGGCATTAATACAAATGAAGATAATGATGATTTTGATGGGACGGGAAGTTCCAGGGTAATAACAACTACATTAACAAGACATACTAATGATAATACTGGAGATAATAACAATGACAACTTGGGTAAAAATGTTAATGAATCTAACAACTTTGATGACTCTAAAGTTATAAATACGATTGTTACAAAACATACAGGTAGCAGTACTGATGACAATAAAAATGTTGTCGATACAATTAAAGATTTAGTTAATGATGCCAAATTTAAAATCCAGGGTACCGTTACTAGCATTAAAAACAGAGTTAACAGAAACATAAGTGAATCTAAAGACGCGGCTTGGCCACTAGGAGTCATAAACCATGGACAAAATGAAAATTCCGGTTTATTTGACACTGGCAGCAGTTCCCAAGTTACGCAGACGATAGTTACAAAACACACCGGGCAAAATATTGGTAAAGCATTTAACGTAGACGACGATACTGATGATTTTGGAAGTAATGGCGGTTCAAAAGTAGTTAAAACTATTGTAACAAAACATACAAGTAGCGGTAATGAAAACGGATTTAATGTTAATGCAGATAATGATGATATTAATGGAACTGATAGTTCCAGAATTATTACAACTACAATTACAAGACATACAAGTAGTAATTATGGTAATACAGATAGTTCGGATAATGATCTTGATAATTCTGATATTGACGGCAATTTCAAATTAATAAAAACCATTATAACAAAACATACCGGTAGCAGTAGTGGAGATAATGTAGTAAATTCAAATGAAGACTCTAGTAAGTATGGTGGTACCAGTGGGTCTAAAGTAATTACCACTTCAGTAATAACACCAGTTAGAGAAAATGGCTTAAATATATTTGACAAAATTAAAGATTTAGCTGATGGTGCTAAATCAAAGATCAATGGTATTAGGACAAGTATAAGTGGTAAATATGGAGATAATAGTAACACCGGTGGATCACGAGATGCTTCTTGGCCACTAGGAATTTTAAACCATGGACAAAGTGAAAATTCTGGTCAATTTAATACTGATAGCAGCTCTCACGTAATTAAGACAACAGTTACAAAACACTCCAATCAAAATGCTGGGCATGTAATTGACGGAGATGACGATATTGATAATTTCGGAAGTACTGGAGGTTCGAATGTAATTAAAACTACCCTTACAAAACATACAAGCAGCGTAAACGGTGACGAAAGTAATACAAATGAGGATAATGAAGATTTTGATAGGACCGGTAGTTACAGAATAATAACAAAAACAATTACAAGGCATAGTGTTGATAATACAGGAGATGATTATAACTTGGATAAAAATCTTAATGAATCTGACAATGGCGATGCTTCTAAAGCTATAAATACGATTGTTACAACACATACAAGTAGCAGTCCTGATGACGATAAAAATATTGTTGGTAAACTTATGCATTTGGCTAACGATGCCAAATTAAAAATGAGTCAAACCATTTCTAGTATTAAAAATGGTGTTAATATAAACACAAGTGAATCTAGAGACGCGACTTGGCCACCAGCAGTCAAAAACCATGGACAAAATGAAAATTCTGGTCTTTTTGATACTGGCAGCAGTTCTCAAGTTATAAAGACGACAGTTACAAAACACTCCAGTCAAAATATTGGAAATTCATTTGACGTAGATAACGATGCTGATGATTTCGGAAGTAATGGAGGTTTAAAGATAATTAAAACTACCGTTACAAAACATACAAGCAACGTAAATAACGATGAAAACAGTAACAATGAAGACAGTGATGATGGTTCTAGAGTTATAAATACGATTGTTACAAAACATACAAGTAGCAGTACTAATGAAAATAAAAATATTGTTGATAAAATTAAAGATTTAGTTAATGATGCCAAATTTAAAATCCAAAATACCGTTACTAGTATTAAAAATGGAGTTAATAGAAACATAAGTGAATCTAAAGACACGGCTTGGCCACTAGGATTAATAAACCATGGACAAAATAAAAATTCTGGTCCACTTGATACTGGCAGCAGTTCCCAAGTTATAAAGACGACAGTTACAAAACACAGCAGCAAAAATATTGGTAATACATTTGACGTAGATGACGATGTTAATGATTTCGGAAGTAATGGAGGATCAAATGTATTTAAAACCATTATAACAAAACATACCAGTAGCAGTTCCGGGGATAATGTAGTAAATTCAATTGAAGATTCTGATGATTATGATGGTACTAGAGCCACATCAAATATTAAAATTATTAGTGGTAAATATGGAGTTAATAGTAACACCGGTGGATCGCAAGACGATTCTTGGCCTCTGGGAATTTTAAATCATGGACAAAGTGAAAATTCTGGTCTATTAAATACTGATAGCAGCTCTCACGTAATAAAGACAACAGTTACAAAACACTCCAGTGAGTATGCTGGAAATTTAATTGACGGAGATGACGATATTGATAATTTAGGAAGTACTGGAGGTTCAAATGTGATTAAAACTACCCTTACAAAACATACAAGCAGCGTAAACGGTGACGAAAACAATACTAATGACGATAATGAGGGTATCAGCAGTTACAGAATGAAAACAAAAACAATTACAGGGTATACTGCTGGTAATACTGGAAATGATTATAACTTAAATAAAAATCTTGATGAATCTGACAATGAAGATGGTTCTAAAGTTATAAATACGATTGTTACAAAACATACGTACGTAAATGGTGACGAAAACAATGCAAATGAAGATAATGATGGTTTTGATGGAACAGGTAGTTACAAAAGTAATGGAGGTGTAAAAGTTACTAAAACTACAGTTACAAATAATGGTGAAGAATTTATGTAGATTCCGATTTTGAAAATTATAATAATCATAATCATAATATATTTTTTGTTATAAATAGGTTTATTTGCAGGTCTACCTTAAGTTAAGTGTAAATACAAACTACCTGAACATGGAAAGTTTATCAAGAAGCATTAATAAAAATATATTATGTTTTTTTTGTTATTACTTAGCAATGATAAAAACTGTATATTATTATATAACAGTACTGATGATTATTACATTAAAAATCTACTATTATAAATTATTTAAAAACAAATTTTTTTTTGGTATTTTTTCCTCTAAATTTAATATTTTTCCTTTTATTGGGTAGGTAGGCCTATTCAAATAAACCTTAAATAATTTTTCCTAAAACAATATGTAACGTATAAACAAATTATATATATATATATATATATATATATATATATATATATATATATATATAAACATTTGTAATAATAACAAAAACCGTTACATACATAAAAAATTGATAAATAACTATACTCCTTCGAGGTATAACAAAAACCCCTTAACAAAAATGACAATAATTTTAGCCAAAATTGAGAAGTGGTTATTGGGACAGTAGATAACAAGAAAGAATAATTTTACTACAACGATTTTAAATACAAAAGTTTTATTATTAATTGGGAAAAACAGATTAATTTTAAAATGGTATATTGGTTGCAAGAAATTTTGTACATATATCCGAAAAATGTCTTATTATTTATGACGTATACAGAGTGGACCAAAAGTCTGAAAACGGACAATTATCTCGTAAATTGCTGGTCTGAATTGTACAAAACTTAGGATAAGCCTATTTTGAGAAACGGAGATTCCAGATTTGACATTTGCAATGTGGTCAGATTTGCCGTTTCTCTGATATTATTAGTCACTTTGGTTTTTTAAATACATCACCCCGTAAATTGCTGGTCTGAATTGTACAAAATTTAGGATAAACCTATTTTGAGAAACGGAGATTCCAGATTTGACATTTGCAATGTGGTCAGATTTGCGGTTTCTCTGATATTATTAGTCAATTTGGTTTTTTAAATACATCACCCCGTAAATTGCTGGTCTGAATTGTACAAAATTTAGGATAAGCCTATTTGAAGAAACGGAGATACCAGATTTGACATTTGCAATGTGGTCAGATTTGCCGTTTCTCTGATATTATTAGTCACTTTGGTTTTTTAAATACATCACCCTGTATATTGCCACGTCTTTTTCGTTCTCTAAAGAGTACTCTGCCAGCGGTCTCTCTACTGGCAAATTATGCCCGAGCTCAGCCGTAGAGGGTAGAAGAAAAAAAAGAAAATAATAGTGAGCCGCGCCACCGACTTGGACGGTTCAAACCGGAAACCACTAGGTCTTATAGGCACTAGCAGAGCCACACGATAAACAACTAAGATTATGGTGAACCAAGTAAATAAAATTATAGCAAAAATATATTGGATACTTTACTCACACAATAAATCAAAATACACAGCTCAATAACAAAATTATAACAAATATAGCCAAAATTAACAGCCAACAATAAATCCAGGCACACAGTTCAATAATAAACTTATAACAAATATAATCAAAATCAACAGCTAACAATAAATCAAAACTTCAAAATTTACAACTTTATAAGACAACAATAAATCAAAAAAAATCCAAAGTTTACGTTTCCATAAAATAACTAAAACAAAGGTAAGAATAACAAACTTTATCAAGTTACCAAAAAAAAAACGTATACAAGTCAACTTTTTAATAATACTTAATCAAACGTTCACGTACGGCTGCTAATTTACTCACGTTTTTTTTTACCATTTACATAGAGATTTACACTGTTAAAACAATCGAGCTTATTTAAAAATATTTCTTTTTACAATGGCTGTCCTTCAAAATAGCAATATTGTAGGATATTCACAAATAAGTATGAAGAAAACATTTTTACTTGGACACAAAGAACTATTGAGAATATTACTTTAATCAAAGTTCAGCCGTGGCATATTATCCAATGCAATAAATAATTTTCAACAGTGTACCATATTAATAAATTAAAACAAAACTTAATCGTGGTGTCAAAAACAAATCACGTCGTTTAAATATTCTAAAATAAATCACTTGTAACATTTGGGTATACGAATTCAGTACTCCTGTGGCCTACTCCTGTGGCCGGTTTGATTATGGAACTGCACCTGCTACTTAACAATGGCTTCCATCCATCAGATCCCGCATGCGGATATTTTAACTCGACACCAAAATCCAAAATATCAACAACAAAGGTAAGATAGAATGGTCAAGCTAAAAATTAAATGATTTTTCTTGAAAATCCAATTAAGATGGCCCAAATACAGCCAGATATGAAAGAAAAAACCGTAGAGGTTCTGCTCACGTGTTAATGTCAAATCGTTCCAAAAAACTTTCACCACCACCCGACTCCTAAGACTGACACAAAACGACTCACCTAAACTACTGACTCCCAGGCCGGATATCAAGAAATGACACGGAACACGCGTCAACCAACAATCTTCGCAAATCTATGTTCCAAACTCATAATCGCACTCGTCCGTGTTCATAGCCAGCCCATCCACACAGAAATGCAAACCAAACAATAATATAGCTGACAACACACGACGATCGATGCCAAAAATCAAGGCAAAATCTAATAACAAAAACCCCCACTCCATCTCCATCGATTAACAAAAATGTCACAGCCATTAATAATTGAATCCTATCACTACAAGTTATGCAACACTATTTACAACGAGTGATATATTTAAATTACAACAAAATACGGTAAGCGAAACTATTTACGAGTACCTGAGGAATACAAAACTATCAGAGACCCAATTAATAATGGAACTGTAGAACGGAAAAAATAGGCACGTGACAATATTTAGTTATTATTGGAATCTTTTCTTCAATACGAGTTCAGCCATATTATTATTATTATTATTATTATTATATATTAATATTTCGACCAATTTAACAATTAAAATTAGATTAAAATTATCAACCTTCTCTATCCTTATTCAATTAATAATAAAGTTAGATGTTGCCAGAATAAAACTATAAATATTACATAATCTGCTCTTACGGCACTAGAAAAGACTCATGATAAATTCGGCACCATATATTTCTGTTGGAATAATTCCGTTAATTGACTCTTCCATCTTTATCGTTTGACCAATTACGGACAAAGAATTATTTTCCTTTCACAGCTTAGGAGGCAATTTACGAATCGCTTTGTGGGTGGTTATTCTATATTATGATGCTATTTATTACCTAGTTCTTAATTAGTATGAAATAACTACGGCTCGCGTGCGGCTCAATCGTTTAAAAAATAACCTAGCTCTCGGACATATTTCGTGGGGCCCAATCTAGTTTTTGTTAATGCGATTAAAATGGTTTTTGAATATTGCCGATTACTTAAAGCTATTATTATTATGTGTCTTGTATTTAATTTTTGGCGGGGGATGCGAAATAGTTTTCATTGGAATTATTATACAATATGGTAATCAGGTAAGTAATAAAATAGGATAATAGTTAAAAAAAATACAGGTAGATTTATAATGAATTCATGAACCAGAGGGAAGTAAAAATAAAGAAATAGTTAGGTCAATACTAATAATAAGGGATACTGTCGAGATTGGCGACGCATCGACAGGTTGATAGAACTGTTCTTGGAAGTTAGTTTGAAATATTGGTGAATTCGCTTGATGTAGGTAACATTGTAGGCCTGTTCGTTTGTCATGCTCACGCTGCTCAATAAATTACATAAATGAGCAGATTGATATGATTTTCGCGATACAAATCCACGAAGATCATTTACCAACTGCCACACCAAAACAATTTGATATTTGATCCCAACAACAACAACCTTAAATTGTCCATCAAATTTTCATTTCGTTAAGAAAATAATTTTCCAAGTCAGAACTTGCATCAGTCATTTTAGCATTAATACTAAATTTTATATTTATTTTTAATGTCCGATTTTTGAAATTCTGCTAGATCAATCCGATTTGGTTTTTCTGCTCTACCTAAATTGGTGGAACAA
Source organism: Agelastica alni (assembly GCA_950111635.1). NCBI lineage: Eukaryota > Metazoa > Arthropoda > Insecta > Coleoptera > Chrysomelidae > Agelastica > Agelastica alni. The sequence continues at coordinate 43,602,620 of OX467710.1, read as the reverse complement.
ATAAATCCTGCTTTATCTGGTATAAAGCAACTTGCTCCTGTGAAACGAACGATCTCTGATCAATTGCTTACAACAAACGAACAGTCGAATACTGCTCAAATTAGTTTTGAGTATCGCGAGCATGACAAACGAACAGGTTTTATATTTAACTTCCTAGTGGAAGTTATAGTAATGGGTCCGATTTTGCGAATCCCGAATTTTGACATATCTCCTTATTTCAAGGTTCCCAGAGTCGAATACAATAGTTTTTAAGTGGAAGTCTGTGTGTGTGGGCGCGCGTGTTCGGAATTATTTTTCGTCTCGATTATCTCAAGAACAAAAAATGATATCGACTTGGGACCAATTGCATTCGACGGATAATTACGCAACTTAGAACTGATTAGATTTTCATCAAAATCGGTCAAGCTATTTTTTATGAAGAATAAAAAAACTGAAAAAAATGGTACACTACCTTAATTTTGCAGTTTATAAATTATACTATTTTTAATACAGAATTTTAAAATCTTATGAAAATAGCTCCCGCTTGTGAAATGATAAGAAAAAGTCTAAAAGAATACGGTTGACATAAACAGAATATTGATAATGACAATTATAATTTGATATAAAAAATTTAAAATAATTTTTTATAATAATTTTAATAATAATAATTATAACAATAAAACATATGGTTTTTTTTCATTGTGGACCTTTTGGGTCGCACCCAGACCACTGAAATTTTTTTTGTTGATTTATGGTACACTACAAACACACACTTTCTTATGATAAACGTTACATAAGGGGGTTGGGGGTAATCAGATTTTCAAAAAATCCATTTTTTTTTCATTTACATTTGCATAACCTGAAAAATTCAAGTCAATCCATTAGTTTTCGAGATATTCGGCACGGGCTCTCTAAGCTTCGTCGGCAGGTAGCCGACGACAGCTGCAAATTTATAAGTACTCTGTTTGACCGTTCTACTAATCTACTACTTAGTTTTTAGTATCCGTCTCTCTCTAATACACATGTACGTTATTCACTTGTGCGAGTCACGTTTTGTTATGCAAAAGTGTGATAGACAGATTATTCACCGGAGTTAAGAAAACACTCATGTCTCGTAGCTTTATAACATAGATTTGACGTTTGACATTTGTCGGTTATTTTTTAGCGAACGACTCTTAACAGAAAATGACGAGCGCCAGTTTGTTATCATCATCATCAGCATCAGCTTTGTCGCGTCCACTGCTGAACATAGGCCTCCCGTAATATGTTCCACTTCTTCCTGCACTGCACCGCCTGCATCCAGTTATGCTTGATGCTTTTTATATCATCAGTCCATCTCGTTGGTGGTCGTCCTTTATTTCGGCAAGCCTCATGTTTTGACCTCCATTTAAGGATTTTCTTGGTCCATCTGTCGTCAGTTATTCTTGCAATGTGTCCTCCCCAATTCCATTTTAATGTTGTTATTCTCCTGACGACATCCGCTACACCTGTTCTTCTTCTTATTTCGTTGTTCTGGATTCTATCTCATAGGAAAATGTCCAAAATGGCTCTCTTCATAGCTTGTTGTGTCACTTGTAACACGATGTAAATGATTAGAGCTTAGACAAGCAAAGAGAGTCAAATCAACTTCATGCATGTGATTGTTATGACGTCACGCCAAAGCGGACCATAGACTAAAACTTTTTCTCGAAAGTATGATTTCAAAGTCAGTGACTACTGTTATTTAATGAATAAAATGAAACAGCTTATTAAAAACATAAAAAAACATGCCTCTTTTGGAAAACATATATTTTTGAAGTGAAAATTTCTTTAGCGGCGTTGTACACTTTTTTTGTTATGGGTAAAAAATGTTAAACTCGCGTCAGGACACGTGACCTGATCGAAAATTCGTAAGACGGATGGAGAGTAGACAGCTGGCGTGGCGTAGGAGAGGGAGTATCCCCCTCTCTTTCTACGGCGCGGCGAAAATGTATGCCTGCGCCTGCCGTTTCGTTTAGGCGGCGCAGGGCGCACAACGTTAATGCTTAAGTTTTCACTTCTGCCGGCACTCCCAGAGTGCAACCCGTCGTTTTTTTTTAACAATAAACTAGTACTTTTTTGCTTGATAATTCGCAAGTGAACTTTCAGATACCGCCATTTTATTTATTTTCGAAAAAAAAAGACTATTATTTTTTCATTTATTGTAAATGAACCAGAAAAATGTTTTGATGGTCACCGCATAGACCTATTTATGGAACGAGGTTAATAGTGATAGCAATAACTTCGTCTACAAGGAATTATTTTTTTTGAAATGTTGATTAATTAAAGTTAAAACATAGTACTGTAATACTATGTTATTTGTTTTATTAAAAAAATTTAATAATTGTCAAAAAAAAAAAATTTGTCTTTAAAATTTCGAATCTCTTAGGTACTATGCTAATACATTAGCAATTTTTTTTTATTTTTTTAACATTTTACCATTACAATCTGATCTAATTAGTAAATTAATCAGTAACTTATATTTATCTTAAATTACTACTTTTAATCTACTCATCAGTATTCTTAGATTTCTAACAAACTATGTACACTAATTAGTGCGAATCTCGCACAATTCACTGCTTTTGTCACTCTCACTGCACCAAGGCTTAACCCTCCTGAGCCTTCGAGGAGCTGGATGGCCTCTAGTTTGTCAAGACAATGCACAATATAACTGTTTCCGGGGTACCAAGGCACATCTATGATGTTTTTTCAGTACTTTATTTTAGAACCTTTAGATAATTTGTATATTACTCTGGCTGGCACAACCGCAAAGCTGAATACCATACGACCAACTAGATATTAATATCTGTTTTTAAAACATAAGTTTATTATGCAGAGAAAGCAAGGACATTCTTTCAATAAGCCAATACATCTTTTTGTATTTTATTCCGTGTTCCTCTCTTTTCTTCTTAATGTGGGCTGTCATTGGGTGTTTGATGTCGTCTTTAACCATTTTGTTTTCAAGATCGTGGTGCAATGTTGATTTATTATAAACTATGGGACGTATGTGATAATTCTAAACATCTTTGACTAAAACCTTGACAGTTTTTCAATATTTGAGTTGAAAGCGTTCCCACAGAGCTGGATCACATAAGTCTAAACAGGTTTTAGGATACTTTTGTATGAAAGCGGTTTATTTTCCAGTGACAACTGAAATTTGTTATTGAAAAGCCAGTATATCTTTCTTAGTTAGATGCCCAGTGTTTTGCGCTGTGAAAATATATGTTTTTTTCACGTAAAGCAATTGTCTAGATAAAGTTCAAAGTATTTGGCTTCTTTGACTTAACGAATCTGCACTTCATTTATTGTTAATGAAAGACAAATTGCATGTCGAGTAATGAAGGTCACCTGTACCTGCATTGATTCGCCAGGGGGCTAGCCATTTCGTAATGTTGTCTAGGCAATGCTGAAGCATGTGACTGGTTTGTGATGGATCTTTAGCAAGCGCTGCTGTATCGTCGGTAGCAGTAAGAGTTAATCAGTTAAAAAAAAATAAATATAGAATTTGTGTTTGATTAAATTTAAAAAATATTTACATTTTTAAACAAATGAATTAAAAAATAACAAAGTTATTTAATAATGAGTCAATTCGATAAATTGGTGACAAAGGTCAACTAAGTTATTTGATGGTTGGGGTAAATTACCCAGTCAAATGCCGATCATACCACTCACATACCCCTATTTTCTTGTTAAAACCTTTTAGTAATTCTTGTTGTGGTAGGGGGGTGGAAAAACCGGAAGAACTCACCAAGACGATGGATCGACCAAGTTAAGGAATTCACCGGTGCTCCGTTTCAAGAAAATATCAGAAATGTCTCAGACAGGGATGAATGGAGAAAAATTGCCCAAACCACAACTTAAATGGCAACCATGAGATCACGACACTTTAGCCATGAAATATTCGACTAGAGAGTATGGGACTTGCGAAAAAGGGTTGAATTACCCCCGTAGACATGGCAGTGCAACAGGCTGCAGTACCAATGGTCATCTGCTACCATATGCTATTGCAATCGATGCCATCACCCTCCGTGTAATGGTTGTATGGCATTCCACAAAAATTCTAAATTTCTACATTCTCCACTTAATCATCTTACTCTTCTGCTGCCATCATGGATCCAAAGACAGAAAAGCTGTCTTGTGAAGCCCTTATCCTCGAATGACGATCTTCCCATGCTGAAGTTGGTTGAGGTCGTAGGTATGGATTCCTACTTCAGACCACTTAAACCAACACTGTTAACACACTTCGTTCTATGCGATCGGATTTTCCTGATTCAAAGACTTAATGGACTTTATAAATTTATCACAGATTACTACGAAATTATGCTTTAAACTGAATTTAAAAAGATACTTTTTTGATAAAGCAGAATTTAAATACCGTACACTTTTGTTTGAATCTTTTTTTAAATCAATATAATAATATAATAGGTATCTATGTTTAAAATAAAGTTTGATATTTTTTTTAATAAAAATTAATTTATTTAAAAATCATGTACACTGCGACATAAATAAGATAATGTAAAAATTATTTACTTATTACACGCGTTCACTTTTGACCTTTTGTCTTTTATTATATTACTTAAATATAAGTAACTAAAAATATTCAAATAAGTTAAAATATCATTTTGTTTAAATATTTTTATCTGTACGTTTTGCAAGATTATTTAAAGTGAAAAGAAACCAACATGAAAAAAAATTTGGTAAGTATTTTAACTATAGGTTTTTTTTTGTTTTGCTTTTTTAATTAATTGTGTAAATGTTATAACAATTTGTTTTCAAATACAGTTAATTTTTCGAGTTAGTTACAAATTTTTTCTACAATATTATATTATCCAGTTTCGATATTCTGTCTCTCGATTCTTATCAACAATAAGCAACAGGTTTTTGCAATAACACAGTCATAAATATTTAATAAGCAACATACAAATTTTGCAGATACTTCTCACTTTGGTAGCATGCGTGATTGCTAGGCCAAACCATCTCTTTTCGGAGAACGGCGCTCTGCATAAAGCAGCAGAGAAAATTCGCTTGGCAAATGAAAAATTTGTGGCTGAAACTTCCGCAGCTCTTAATAAAGCAGGTGAAAATATCCACCATCAAAATCAGCAATTCGCCGCCAAAACAGCAGAGGCATTTCGTAACGCACGTGAAAACATAAAAAATACAAATGAACAACTTGCTGCTAAAACATCTGAAGCATTTAACAATGCTCGCGATAATATTATAACTACGAACGAAAAAATTGCTACCAAAACGTCTGATGCAATCAACAACGTCCAAGAAAATATAAAAACCACAAACGAGAAGATCGCTAGAGATTTTGAAGAAACGAGCGAACGAGTTCACAATAAAAGTAAGGATAATGAAAAAAAAATACAACTTAAATTCATTCCCTTTGATATGAGTCACCTTAAATGATGGTAAAGTTTACTTTATTTAAAATAACAATTCTCAATTAAATTTGCTAGTTTACTGGAATACGTTTCGTACCTTCTGAACCATTACCAATTATTTTTGTAAACTACCTACATGCTTTTTTTTTCAAAATTATTTTTTTAAAGATAGATTCTTTGGACACTTGTTAGTTCTTCTAGCACATAAAATATTTTTACAATAAAAGGTAGTGATTGTGCACCATTTTTATTCAAGTCTAAAAAAAATTCACATTTCTCAATCGCATATTCTAACAAGAACGATAAAAGATAGATAACACAGGTCTGCATTTAAAAAGCTGTTTGAATATTTTCAACTAATTTTTATGTATTTTAGTTTGTTTAATACGAGAAAAATTAAATAATCTTGGACATCAGACTTTAAAGTTAAGTGCAAAATTTTCTTCAAATTTAGCAAATTTTTATTATCTTAGGAATTTTAACTAAATTTAAAGTTAAAATTACTATTATTTATTTCACATCAGAGCATTTAAGATATACTTACAATGCCAAAAAAAACCCAACTTTCATAAAAATAAATTCAAAAGTGAGCTAATTGAAACCAGAATCAATATATTGCAAGCTGACCGCACGGGCTCCGTTCTTTTTCATCTCATCTCATTTTGTCCAATCCTAAATTGACTACTTTCCTGAAAATTTGGGAGTTGTAAGTAAAGAACAAGATGAACGATGGCACCAGGACATTAAAGAGATAAAAAGAATATATCAAGGAAAATATTGCATTACATTGCCTATGCAAAGTAATGTTGAATGCTTCAAAGAAACATACTAGATGCTGCTCACAACAGTATAATGTACCAAGAGGAGTCTCACAGAAAAGAAGAAACGATTTAAGTGTGATTTAGTGAGCTCATTAGATGATTTTCATGTAAAATTTGTAATTAAAAATATATATTTTCATTTATTTTAAAATATTGCCATATTTTACATAGTTATCTTGACCTGAATTATCAGGAAACGTGATGTTCTGTGACAGAACAAATGTCATTTTCAAATTTAACAAACAGAAAAATATAAAGAATGGGTAGAATAACCAAAACAGCTCTTAAAAAATTTAAAATGCAGACCTGTGTAATGTAACGAAATTAATTTTTTATTACAATACTTATTTTTAAAAGGCATGGGAAAAGGGCTATATTTATTAAAAACTTTAATTTTGTAACCACAGTCTACAAAACAAAACGTGTCAAAACTTCTAAAACATTTGTATAAAGTTTCATTACAATGTTTCCAGTAGTTTCGGTAAAATCTTAATAAATGTGTACACATTTTTTTTTCTTCAACGCCCTTTATCTTGAATACGGCTGGCGTTACGAAAATTTTTTACCAAGCAAATCCCAATTATTCTTGTACCTATCCTAGAAACAGGGTTACCTTTTTTAAACCACCCAGTATGCATGAAAATAATTTAAAATTTGCTATATATCAATAAAAAGACAAATCTGATCAAATAAAAAGTAAACCAATAAAAAATCGTGAATCAATCGAGAAATTGAAGAGTCCCCATTTTAGTAAATTCACGTTTTGCTAATTTATTATTTAAAATTAAAATTTATAAATATTCCGGCTTTCACATCTCTTCAATATTGTTCCTTACATACAACAGGAATATCATTGAATGTTTGAATTAGCTCCATTTTATCCGGTAAAATTGTTTGGTCCTTGCTCCAGGTTTTATTACCATTTCATGGATTCATTTAAAATATACGCACCCACTTATTGTTTTTATTAAATGGATTACAAAAACAAGTGTTTCTTTAATATATTGGGTGGGGCAAAAAGAGCTGGGCTTAAAGTGGCATTGAAAATCTCTCCGTGTATTTTATAAACTCTTCTTTATACATTTTATAAGTTATAACATCTCTGCTTTATATTTTAAATACATTGTTTTCATTGTTTTCATGACACTGAGTGAAATTCATTTACATGCCAGACTTATTTAAGGTTTCCTCTACTATCACGAAGAAATCAATGTCAATAAAGCTAAACCACTCCAAAAAAAACTAGTTCAGAATTTTGTACACATTTATTAAAGTCATTAAAGTTCCAAAATGTTTAATTCAAAACTTATAAAAAACTGTGAATGTCACATTTTTCTGTCATAAATTAAAAAAAATTTTTAAGGCACCCTACTATAGGAATTTTTAATGTTTATAATTGAAATAGTCCATGCGAATCTGGAAGCTATCACATGCAGGTTGTGGGCTAATATAATGAATTCAAAAAACAAAAAAACTGTTGTCGCTTTTTTACTCATAATTCCTTACAAAAGTCATTAACACATTTCACTCGTCGAATTCTACATTCAAATAGTTGAAATTGTCCAAGCGCACCTAGAAGCATGTGATGAAAGCTTGTGGAATACTGTAATAAATTTAAAATTTAAAACAAAATAAATAATTGTAAATGTCACGTTTTTCTCTTGTGTTTTTAAAGAATTTATATACACATCTCAATCTTTGAATTTTTAATTTTCATAGTCGAAATAGGCCATGGCGCGCCTAAAAGCTCGTCATAGAAGGTTGTGGAACACTGTAATAAATTTCTTCAACTAAAAAAATGTTTTGGTGGCACATTGATCCCACTTTTCAAATTCGTCATTTTTTTATAGTCATTTATAGTCCAGTATACTATATACAGTGGTAAATCTAAAACTCAATAAGGACACGTTTCTGTCCCATTTTTGGGTATCTAATAATGTTTTCATTAATTTATCAATACATATCACTCTCAAAAATCTTAATATCTATAAAAGTGAATTACTGATGTATTATTAACCAACTTCCGTTCAGTATTCTACTTTTGTTAGTAATTATGCGAACCGTATTTGAACATTGGGCGATGAACAACAAGGATTCGGATCAGGAAGATCTTCTACTGATGCGATATATGTCCTGCGACAAATAACTGAAAAATCCATCGAGTATAACAAACCAGCCTTCATGTGTTTTATAGACCTGGAAAAGGCGTTTGACCGAATACAACTGGAGGACGTGGTACACCTTCTATACAACAGGCAAATCCCATACAACATCATAAAAACCATTAAAAATATTTACCAGAGAAACAAAATACAAGCCAAAATTAATAGCACAACTACCGAAGAAATTCCTGTAAATAGTGGTATTCGACAAGGAGATTCCCTTAGCCCCTTATTGTTCAACATCGTTATGAACGAAATAATAAAAAGCACTCGTAACCTGAAAGGGTATAAAATGGGGAACAAAGACGTCAAAATCCTATCGTATGCCGATGATGCTGTTCTGATTGCAGAAAACGAAGATGACCTACAGAGATTACTATTCAAATTTAGCACAACGGCAAAAAGTCTAAAAATGAAGATATCTGCAGCAAAGATGAAATGCATGACCACCTCAAAAACACCAGCAGAGGATACGAAGAAAAACAGGCAAATTGCTTACATTAAAGAGGAAGAAGAAGAAGTATTTAAACATCTATGGGGGTTGTTTTAAAAAATCATAACTGGAAAAATATTTGTACTTGTCCGTGGAAAATTCCGTAAAGAGTCGTAACACAAATGTTTACTTTATAAAAATTTGAGATGTTATAAAGTGTTTAACCACTTAAGAATTTGGGTGTGTTCAACCCCTTGTGAATTTGGGAAGCAACATCATGAAATTTCCACTATTGTTTGCAATGAATTGGGGAAAATTTTGTTACTGTTTACGTTTTAATGTATATTTATAAGGATTATTAAATATTACTTACTTAACCACTTGGGATCAACATTTTGAAATTTTCTACACTTTAATGATCTGTTATAATTGTGTAAGAAATTCTGGCACCCGTCCGATTATTATATATTGCATATTTTAAAAAATACAGAGTGTGTAAACTGTAAAAAAATTTTGGTTTGGGACGCAAATTTGTAAAAAATGTGTACAAAATTCTGTATCATTCTGTATAATAATCATTATTATAAATAAATGACATTGTTTTTACTAATTTTTTTATGCATTATAAACAAGCTTTTGATGTATTTTTCAGCCGAAAAAATTCTGAAAGGAGAAGAGCCTATTGTTGATGTTGCGGTGAACACAAGAGTGAAAATTCTCCATAGTGAAGTGGGGATACAAGGCGAAATAAAAATCGGAGGTGGCCAAACAGGTATTCACGGTACCGCCGATGCAACTATCCTAGGTCAAAAAGCCAACATTCACGCTGATATTCTTGATATACACAAACAAAAAAATGAAAACGATACTCACGTATCAGTGGTCCATAAAGTCAAAAAATTATTCGACGACAAATTAAAAAATAAGAAAATCGAACACGGTGTTGATGCTGATTATAATGAATATCCCTTTTCCAATAATCTCGAAAATGGTATACCCATCGATAATAATGCTCACTTAGATGGCTACTCATCTAATTATGGACAAAGCAATGGTTACGACAGTACAAATTCATATAATAACAATCAAGGTAAAAACAATTTGGGCAAAACAAATCAAGTTGTTGAAGAATACAAAGTTAAAGCAGATACTCCAACAGTTGTTCACAATGATCATATCCACGTCCTTGATCGTCGTTAGTCTTAATGAAGTAATAATAGTGTATGTTATGACACTAATGCATATTCAGACCCTTGAACTATGAGTAACGAATACGGTGCGAATACTTTATAGGCGATTATGCATTGTGTCATACGATATTTTTTAGTATGAATGCATCATAAATTAAGGTTAATTACAATTGTTTTGGTGCATTTTATCGACTAGGTAGGTTCAAGTCATTTGATACTTCATAAAATTATTAAACGTCATTGTTGCTACGTACGTATTAAAAATCTCGACGGAAATTAAAAAATTAGCTGCTAGCTAGCTAGTCGAGTTATTGAGTTTTAATGCTAAGCAATACGCTATTTGGCGGAATAAACTCGCATCAATATCACGTGACCAGCAAGTATGATTTTTTTGTGTTTATATAACCTGAAGCTCGCATTAGTTCGAAGATTATAGTTGTTTAATAATGACTAATAATTTGTTAATAGTGATAATGACCAGCAGAGACAATTTTTGTGTACCTGGATGTAACTCAAAGTATAAAAAACCCCAATTTGACTTTTTATTATTTCCCAAATGAGGGTCAAACATTTGAGCATATTAAAAAATCAAAAATGGTGACTATGGTTGATATAAAGAAACTGTGAAAGATCAAACTGAAAATAGAAAAGAGTTACCAAAAACATAAGAGTTTGTTCTAAATATTTTGTTGAGAAAGATTTCATAACTCCTAGTGATTTTAAGCTTTTTTCTTTTCTATATAATATATAGAATGGTTAATAGAATTACCTATCTGTCAGGGGGCTATCAAAAACTTAACCTGAAAAACACTGCTATACCAAGTAAAAACTTACCTGTGTCCAGCATTATAACAAAGTCCAAAAGTCTGAAAAGAGAAGAGGAAAAAAAAGATATGAAAAACTCATTGAAAGAAGTTAGACAAGTTCTCTTGTTGGTTATTTTTATAAAGTCATAAGTAAATAAATACTTATAATTATCATTGAAGTCATGTCATTTATTGATTTCATAAGGATCACTTTTAATAGCACTGGTCTGCAAACAATACCATCTGATTATCCACTTATCATCCTTTTTTTCTTTGACACCACAAACAGTAATGTGGTTTGCTGCAAGAACAGGTAGAAACATATCTGAATATATAAAATATTGAATTTAATAACGTTCAAATATCGAAATTTTTACTAAATTGTATACTTCCCTTAGTAAACACATGGATTATAGCAAATGCAATCACACTCGGCGTCAGAATGACAGCGCGGGAAAATGAAGGTTAAAATGTTTATAGTAGTAATTCGTGTAAAATCCATGCATTTTTATAACAAAGAATATGAAAACTGTTATGTATAAAACATAAGCATACGTACATAATTGTTATTGGGAGTGCATCGTGGCCGATGATTCCAATCTCTCCAATATTTGTCTGCATGTTTGGTTCCTCTGGTGAAAGCGTAGGTCAGCTAGAGTTTTGCATGTTTTTTCACATCCCCTGCACTGTGGTGGATCATCTGTGATGGATAAGTCGGAAAGCTTGTTATTTTGGTTCTTACATACGTACATAAAGTCACGCCTTTTTCCCATAGGGGTAGGCAGAGACCACTTCCTTTCACTTTCTACGGTTCTTACACACATCTTTTGCTTCCTCTACTTTCATCAGTGCTCTCAAACATGCTCATCGGTTGTTGGTACTCTTGACCTGGCCTTTTTTCAAAACAATGTTGATCTGATCGAGATATGTTCTCCGAGGTCGACCTTTACCGATTTGTCCACTCGCCTTATAAATTTGTTTCGTCAATCTTCCTTTATCCATCCTAACTACGTGTCCAAACTATTTAAGCATTCCTTTATCTATCTTTGAAACCACATCTTCTTTTACACCACAGCGTTCTCTTATCTCACTATTCTTTAATTTATCCAACCGAGTCACTCCGGCTATACTTCTCAGACTACTCATCTCCGCAGCATTAATCCTATTTTCATGCTTCTTCTGCCAAACCCAACATTTACTACCATACATAAGTGTAGAAACCAACACACATCTATGCACAGCCAGACGTGCCTTTTTTGACACTTTCTGGCTATTCATAAAGCTATGCAGTGCCCCATTCATCTGCTTTCCTGCCAACACCCTTCGCTCAATGTCACTGCCATACTTTTCATCTCTCGCAAACTTTGAACCCAAGTACACAAATTTATTTACTTGTTCCACTCTTTCTCCCTCAATCGAAACTCCACAGTTTGTCATGCTTTCTTCTCTTTCTTTTCTTCTCTACCGAATGCTAGAAAGAGTATTGACACGAATAGCGCGTGTTTCTGATTTATTTTTATTTATATGTAAATATTTCTCAAAATCCAATAAAGATATTGTTAAATTTAAGTCACATTCGTATAGAATAATAGTCATAGAAATCACGGATACGTTTAGTTAAAACAATGTTTATTAATAGCCAAGATAATTGGTTTTTTCTTCCTCCTGTAAATATGCGAAAATGTAGATACGCGGTATTGTAAACTGCTGTTACGCAGTTTTGCAGTTTCACCGACGATATTATATCTTGTATTATGGATGGTTTATGATGCATGCATACTGAAATAGAATATTACGTAATAAGAGTTGTAAGTAACCAATTTCACGAGTGCTTAATGGGCTTACAACTTGTGTAACGTACATTCCTTTTTCACGCCCATTTATTTTCTTCTATTAAATAAAAGAAATCTCAATTATTTAAACTGTATTATTATAGTTATTAATAACAATTAAACAATTATTGTAAGTCGATTGTGCCTTATTACTTAATGGTGATGAACGGTTATCTATAATTGTAATACTGCATGGTGCATCAGAAGACGAAGATTGATAATTGATGATCGCTTCCGATATTCGTAATGCGTTGTCATTTATATGTTTATGAGAGTGATTCACATAGCTTTCCGTCACTGTAGAAGATTTCCAGCCCCTAAGTCGCTTTAATGATAGCATATCACCACCTGCATAATTTAATATAGTGGCTGACGATCTCCTTAAATAATGGCCGGCATGTCAACCGTATTCTTTCAAACTTTTTCTTATCATTTCATAAGCGGGAGCTATTTTTAATTGTCTACAACAATTGAAATTTTTTTTTAATTATTATGATCAATAATCATTTGTTAGTAACAATAATCAATTGTTATAAACAATGCTTGATTATTACTAACAAAATTTTTTTACTGTTATTGCATCTTCAATGCTATTCTCACAATACTGACACAACTTTAAAATTCTCCAATTTCTATTTTTAAAAGATCTTAAAATTCTGTATTAAAAGTTGTTGAAAATTCCATATTTTGCAACAGTAGAATGTTCTTCAATCCATTCCTTGATTTAAAAACCTCATTATTACAGCCGATAGACGCGTGCTATAGGCAACCAATTATTCACTTGGTTTTCTGAGATTAGGCGCTTTGCTATAGGCAACCAATCATACATAAACTCTCAAGCAAAACCAATTAGAAAAGCTGACATCAGCGCTGCTATTACTAAAATATTTTGACGACTTCCGTTTGGTGACTTCGTCCTTCGTCTTTGCAGAGAGAACAAGCAAATTAACTTTAAAACAACACGTGGTAAAAATTTAAATCAATAAAATAAGATAAAATTAATTAATTTGAGAAGCCATCACCCAGTAAAAAATACTAAAGAGACAGGAGGTTTTTTAACTGTAAGCTGATTGTACAAATTTTACAATATATTATCAAACTAGAAACTTAATTTATTTTATCAAGAAATTCACGTCGGCAAAGCTAGAAAAGCCTACAGCAAATAGAATATACGAGCCAGCCAACTACCTATCGAAGACTTAACATCTTAACGAAGCACGGCGAGATTCAGCAGAGGCAGGAACCGACATCGTCCTACAACTTCTACATCCATCTTCTAGAAACCTCCCTGATGCTTGCCGTGTAGTCGTCAAAAATAGTATAATATATAAATTGTAAAATTCAGGTAGTTTACCATTTTTTTCAGTTTTTTTATTCTCCATAAAAAACAGCTTAATCGATTTTGCTGAAAATCTAATCGGTTATAATAAGTTATGCATTGAATGCAATTGGTCCCACGTCAATATAATTTTTTGTTCACGAGATAATCGAGACGAAAAATTATTCCGAACGCACATACGAACATTCGTACATACACACACAGATATAACTTTCCACTGGGAAGTTAATAAAATACACAGTGTTGCATTTGATTTAAGAAAGTTGGTATTGGCCGCTGTTACATGAAACTACAAAAAGTTTTTGTTGAAAAATTTGAGCTTCTAAAAATACCAAGTGACGTGTCCAAGCGTTTTTTCGAACACGCCCACTTTATTCATTATCAAATTTATTACATTTGGCTGATACACACTGTAAAATAAATCTATGATGGAGTCCGGGACACCGAAACGTGATAATCCATAACCTTTTTTTTGTATATATTTTCAACGTACAAACATCTTTTTCTTTATGTGCCATGTCCGGTCGCGCGGACGTTAGCGATAACTGCATAGAGTGCGTCTCTATCTTCTGCAACCTTGAACATGTCAACAGCATCCCGGATGCCTGTCCATCCCCTGATGTTTCTTAGCCAAGAGAAATTCCTTCTTCCAACATCCCGTCTGCCTTTTATTTTTCCTTTCATAATCAACTGTGCTGTCTCCACTCCTATTCAACTTATATTCGGAAGCAATTTTTTAAAAGACTCTGGAAGACGTAAAAATGGGAGTCAAAGTTAATGGAGTGTGGATTAACAATATCCGTTATGCCGACGATACGGTCTCAATCGCTGATAATATACACGACCTACAACAACTTGTCAACAAAGTAGGAGAACAGAGCAAATCAATGTGTTTAAATATCAATACCAAAAAAACAAAGTTTATGATTATCTCTAGAAACCTAAATATGTTTGAAAATTCCACCATAACATTTAACGCAAAGCCCATAGAAAGAGTAAACAAATTTAAGTACTTGGGCATTTGGCTTTTAGAAGACTGGACATCGGACAAGGAAATAAAATATCGCGTTGAACAAGCTCGTCAGGCAATCTTGAAGTTTCGAAGAGTGCTTACCTGTTCCGATTTTGACCTTAACCTAAGAATCAGATTCATGAAGTGCTACGTTTGGTCGGTGCTTCTTTACGGTATGGAGGGTTGGACATTAAAGGCGACTGTAATTAAGAAATTAGAGGCTTTTGAAATGTGGCTGTATCGCAGAATCCTCAAGATGCCTTGGACGTCCCGACTGACAAACGAAGAAGTTCTAAGACGAGTCAACGAACATCGTGAACTGTTTAAATTGATTAAAAAAGAAAAAACGGCATACTTGGGACATATAATGCGAAACACGAAATATCAATTCTTGCATCTGTTGATCGGAGGCAAGATCGAAGGCCGGAGAGGGATCGGAAGGAAAAAATGTCTTGGCTGCGAAATATTAGACAGTGGACAGGGCAATATTGAATAAATCGTAACGAAGAATTAGGAGCTAATTATGAGCTTTCAAACTAATATAATTTTTATTTTTAAGCTTACCCCCTAAATCCAAGAACAACCACTAATCGATGAAAATAAAGAAAAAACCGTCCGAAAGATTTAGAATGTAACGTTTAAAAGTCTTAAAGCACGCACGCTTCAATAATAAAAATACAACCCTTACACAAAGAACCCTACCATATCTCACTGATACAAGAAAAAACTGTACTTAATAATAAATATATTCAAAAACATTTTTACGGTAGAATTTGGAGCTAATTATGAGCTTTGATATTAATAGAATTTCGAATTTCGATTTTAAACAAAATGTATACAGCTTCATAGAGAGTATCTTACCTGGTGTCTCAATTAGTGGGGTAACCAAGCGGATACCTGGTGAGATACATTCTATAAAGCTGTATACATTTTTTGTTGGTGTCGGCGACTGATTGCGTTACCATGGTGTCTAGGTGAAATATAGCCCTAACTGTGAGCTAAAACATTTACTCTAATCCCGTCTCCTCTCAACAGATAAATAATTAATTTTGTCTTACGACCATAAAGGTAGTTTAATAAATTTAACTTCGAAATAATATAAATGTAATAATAATAAAGGTATACCTACTGCCACTTAAATATTAAATATTTCTTCAATAATTAATATTTTTATTTTTATGATGACTCATGAATGCCTACATGTTTTAAATATTAAAAGAATTTACAAAAAATAATTTATATTAGGTATCTATAAATAATTATGAATATAATTATAACTAAATTATATCTAAATGATTACATTACCATGTAATTTTAATTATTTTTATTTGATACAAAATTAATTTTTTTGTGTTACGACGAATGCAATATATCGGCATAGCACTTTATTGTCCCTGTAGCGCAGAGGATAGCGCGTTGGACTTCTAATCCAAAGGTCGTGGGTTCGATCCCCACCAGGGATGCACGGAAATAAATACTTTTTTACAAGTGAATCGTTTGTTAATAATTAATTACAAATGACTACAATAAAACCCTTAACAAAATATTATTGCTTAATAATAAGGTATCAATGCATAGAATCTATAACAACCATGTTTTACTGCCATCTATTTATGTTTTTTTAATTTTTCAGTTATTCAAATTTAGATTCGTTTGTGAACGGATCAAAATTAGAAATAATGTTGCAATTAAACACGTTGAGAAATTCGAATGTGTTAAATTCACTTCATTCGTCCTGTAAAATTCCACTCGTTACACAAAATTTGTCTTTTTCCAACAGGTTTCATAAATATCTACCATTTAAACGTTCATTTTTAGTGGGAGGGTACCCACTTCCCGGACGCTTTTTCTTTGAGAAAGAAGCATTTTACGTTCTTCCCGGACTAGACATCTTGGTTTTGATAAATGAAGTTGAACATTACCATAGCAGCGAAATAACGACTGACAGCTATTTGACTACAGAGGAATTACACTGTTGAACTCCATATCCAAACTACTGACAAAAATTCTATTCCAAAAAATGTACATTAAAGTTGGCGTGTCAGAAGAACAAGGATTCCGGCCAAAAAGATCTACCATAGATGCTATTTTCATCCTGCTACAATTAGTTGAGACAAGCCCATATTCATGTGTTTCTTGGACCTGAAACAGGCATTCGACAGAGTACGGCTGAAGGATGTGCTCAGCATACTTAAAGAAAAACACATAAGTCACAAATATATCAACACAATCAAGGAACTTAATAGTTCTAATACAAAAAGCGTAAAAACCGCACATGGGCTTACGAAGAATATTAAAATCAATGCCGGCATAAGACAAGGCGACAGCCTTAGCCCATGCCTATTTAATTTGATAACGGACGAAATTATAGCTGAAGACCTATGCTCAAAAACTCACCCCAGTTCTCTGTAGACTCTTCAAGTTATCATACAGCAAAGAAGTATTTCCGTCCATGTGGAAAAACGCTAAAGTCCAACCGATTCCGAAAAAAGGAAAGAAGACTATTCCTGCGAATTATCGCCCTATTGCATTGCTCTCAGTCATATTATCATCTCAAAAAAATCTATTTATTTTAGTATGGTTTTTCAGCAACAAATTTAGCAACTTTTTTTTTCTAGTTCCGCCCATTTGGCACCGCCAGTTTTATGGAGCTAAGAAAGCGAGAGGAAAGATGTGACACATCTGTTACCCACTTCCGTCCCATTTTACGAAATCACTCCCACAAATTGCAAGAAAGCGAGAGGAAAGATCTTACACATCAAAAAAATGTTTGTTATTCCTTGAATTACAATCAAAACGTAAACAGGCAGGAGGAGAGTTTTTTGTAATAAATGCATTTAATTATAGTATTTAAAAAAAAAATTTAATAACGTTTTCTTCCAAACGCAGACAAGCCATAGATCTTGTAATAGTAACGCTATAAAATATGACGGTTTACGCTTAAAAATTTGTCACTATCGAGCATTTCGGCAGTTCTTAATCACTTTCGAGGTCTAGAATTGCGGATTTTGCTACCACTGTAGAAAATAATTACATGCAATATTTTAAGTCTCTCTTTATAATTGTTGTGTATTACTGAGAACCGAAAAATCTGAGAAGCTTTTCTCATTCCCGTATTTAATTCTGCTTAACCCCCAATGGAAATCAGAATTAAAACGTAATTTTCCTAAAGAATCGCGATAGGTGGTTCATTCCACCAATAAACAGACGAGTAGAAAACGATAATAATCTACGGTAGAAGAAGGAAGAAAACATATTTCACGGTAATTTTTCAAACAATATTTAAATAAAGTTAGATTTATATTACAAGAAATACAACATTATTATGTATTGTAAAAAATAAAGGTACTTTACTTTTGAGTAAAATTCATATTTTTTTAAAAAACTTGGAAACGGCTTAAAAAAGTATATCCGATGGTTGCATTTCGAGTTATGGACCATGCAGAACTTTTTATCAAGAATACATTTTTTCACAAAACCAATATTAAAAAAGTTTTACATATGGTTCCAACTTAAGTAGACACACTACACTGTATTTGTGCCATTTGTTGAAGATTTTGCAAGGTGGTTGATTATTCAAACTGTTTTTAATTGTTATAAATAAAAAATGGTTGAACCAATATATTGTTACCAACCGGACCTGTTGTCTGTCGGCGTCAACGAGTCGATCACAATTAGGGGGACTGCTTTATTATGCGGACGCCACACAAAAGAAAGGACCGGAAAATTCTAGCGGTTCCGAAATGGAAAAAGGATTGTTGGAGTACTTCCTAGAAAAAGGTCGAATAGTTCTAAATGATGACGATTCTTCTAGAATTATGATTTGGCAATATAAAAGGACCGCGGTCGCAAAGAAGTCAGTTTTTAAATTTAGTTTAGTTTTGAAATTTAGTTAGTTCGAAGTCAAGTATTTAAAGTAATTTTAAAGTGAATATCTGAGTGATTTGTAAATTAAATTTTATTATCCTTTAATACTAAGCAATACGTTATCTGACGGAATAAACTAGCATCAATATCAGGTGATGAACAAGTGTGATTGCTTTGTGTTTATATACCCTGAAGCTCGCATTTGTGCGAAAATTATAGTTGTTTAATAATGACTAATAATTTGTTAATAGTGATAATGACCAGCAGAGAAAATTGTTGTGTACCTAGATGTAACTTGAGTATAAAAAACCCCAATTTGACTTTTTATTATTTCCCAAATGAGGGTCAAACATTTGAGCATATTAGAGAATCGGGAATGGTGACTATGGTTGATAGAAAGAAACTGTGGGAGATCAAATTGAAAATAGGAAAAAGAGTTACCAAAAACATTTACAATTACAATTACAATTTACAATTACCTATCAATCTTTCAGGGAGCTATCAGAAACTTTACCTGAAAAAGACTGCTATACCAAGTAAAATACCTGTATCCAGCATTATATCAAAGTTCTCTTGTTGGTTATGTTTATTGAAGTCAAAAGTAAATAACTACTTATAATTATCATTGAAGTCATCTGAATCATTGATATTATGAGTATCACTTTTGATAGCACTGGTCTGCTAACAATAAGATCTGATTATCCACTTATCATCATTTTTTTCTTTGACACCACAAATAATATTGTAGTTTGCTGTAAGAACAGCTTCAACTCTTACGATGCTTCGACTACTTGGAGTAGCAGCCAGATAAACAAAAATTTAGGACAATGGTAGAAACATATCCAAATTCCTTCCAATAAAAAATAGTGAATTTAATAACGTTCAAATATCAAAATTTTCACTAAATTGCATACTTCCCTTAGTAAACACATAGGTTATAGCAAATGCAATCACACTTGGCGTCAAAAACGTATGTTTTTCGACACACTGACAGCACGGGAAAATAAAGGTTAAAATGTCAATTGTGTAAAAATATTGAAATAAAGATTGTTTAGTTATTGTACTGAGAGTTTAGAATTACCAAACCCAAGGGGTAAAAATCGTAAGAATATTGTTAAATGTTACAGTTCGAAAAGGATTGGGAGTTAAAATTAACGATACTGTAGATAAAATGGTAGTTAATAAATTGGCTTTTTTTATTTTTAGTGCAGCGAAACTTTAACCAATCGATTTGTATGCTCGTAAACACTATCCAATCTACCACTATTTTAATTGGGTAGGTTTTTATTCCTTGTTACCTCCTACTGTTGAAACAACTATCAGTTTTCGGATATTTTTTTCCACGCAAAATCCCTATCGCCTGGTGCAAGGGAGCAAACACGCGATCACTTGATCGTTCAGACAAGTTTATCTTACATTTTTTTTATCATTCCCCGACTTGATTTTATCTTTGACTGGTTGATATTGTGACCGTTCTTGCAACTGTCACTGCACCGTCACTGGCTTACCTGTATTGTAAAAGAATGTCGAAGTATCCAAACTTAGCATTATAATTTTGTTGCATCATAATAGAATAAATAGAATAGCTCATAATATCCGATTTTATAGCAGTCATTAGTTGAAACACAAACTAGTTATTTACAACATCTGTAAATAAAACTAGAATAGCTTTGATGACACCCAATTACGTTCTAGAACATAAAAGTATTTATCAGCTGAGTGACCACTTCGCTAACTGAGATTTTAACGAAAATATCAACATTTGATAAACAGTTTTTGAAAAAAAGTTATTTAAAACGACTGTACATAAAGATAGAATAGCCTTAATAACATCAAATCTTTTGGGAGGAGCACAAACGTGTGTCGTCACTGGCTTTTTGTATCGTAGAAAAATGTACGAATATGCCAAAAAAATGTCTCATTAATAACAGCTGTTTTAAGAATAGCCTAGAATAGCCCAAAGAACCATTTGTGATGCGTCATTAGCTTACCTGTAGCGCAAAAGAAAGTCCCAAGTATCCAAATTTAAGTGATAGTTTGACTGCATCACAAACGAGTTCCTTAGAACAGCTAATAACATTCAATTTCCTACGAGCAGCACAAACAACTATTTGTGAAGCCTCACTGGCTTACTTGTATTGCAGAACAATGTCCGAGTACAAATATAAAATAGTGATTTAGTTACACCACAAAAGTGTTACATACTTAGAACAGCTGTAAATAAAGATAGAATAGCCGTGATGACATTCAATATCACAGGAGGAGCACAAACAACCATTTTTGTAAGGTGTCACTGGCTTATCTGTATCATAAGAGAATGTCCAAGTATCCAAATTTAAAATTATAATTTGTTTGCATCACAAACGAGCTATTTAGAATAGATCATAATATCCAATTTCCTGGGAGCACGAACAACCATATGTGAGGAGTCATTATATTGATAAAGAATGTTTCAGCACAAATTTCAAATAACTGTTTGAACTACAAACTAGTTTTTTAAAACAGCTTGAAATAAAACTAGAATACCTTTGACAACATCCAATCTCCTCAAACAACCATGTGTAGAGCGTCACTGGCTTACTTGTATCGTAAGAGAATGTCCAAGTATCCAAATCTAACATTATAATTTTGTTGCATCATAATAGAATAGCTCATAATATCCAATTTCCTAGAAGTCATTAGTTAAACAACACACAAGTTATTTACAACAGCTGTAAATAAAACTAGAATAGCTTTGATGACTCCCAATATCCTAGGGTAAATACAAACAACCATTTGTTACATGAATACCTGTATTACAAAACAATATCCGAGTGTACAAATTTTGAAAGAATTGTTGATTGGCTGCCTTAGTTTATTATTATTATTATTGTCAAAGGATATATTTTAGTATGCACTTGTATGTACATAATGTGTAATTAGAATAAGAAAGTTTTAAACAGTATATTTTTACACAGATATAAGGTTTTGAGTATTCCATAATAATGCTACTAGAGTATTATAGTTTTCGTTAATGAACACTTTTGTTGCCTTATAGAATGTTTTAAAATATTTAATTAGTTTAATACTTGGGGGCGAAATTATGTAAGTTTTTGACCCTATTACAGAAATATACCTTTGGTTTCTATCATATTTATAAAAAGATATGTTTAACATTTGTTGTTGTGCTGTATTGTTGAGTACAAGTGGTTAATAACGAGATTTTTGGAACAGTTGTAATAAAACCTATTAAAACTAGGATAGCCTTGATAAAATCTAATCTTATAGAAGGAAAGCACAAAGAAGACAGGAAGTGGTAACGTCTATAACTTGCCCTAGACGATTATAGCACGCTTTTACAAATATATCGGTGTTCTTTTTCGCCGTTATCGCTATTCGTGTCCCAACGAGACACTCTATATTTTATTAGTGGAGCATAATCAACGCATAAAATTCTAAAAAAAAATAAATTTATTTTTGGTGGAATGTTGACATTGTAGGATTTTCTCTTCCGACTCCTTCTTTCATTTAAATATCTCGCTTGTTTTATAATCTGTCTTTGTCTCTTATTCTTAAATCTATCACAATTCTGCGTGCACTTTATCGTAGGAACTTTCCGGACAAATTACTTCCAGGTTAAAAAAGAGTGGGGAGAAGGTAGTAGATAAATTCCTCTTGGGTGTACAGAACCGTTTTTACTAATTAACCAAAAATATGCACTAAATATTTTCATATTCGATCGATTGTTTCTGCTGACTGTGCCAGTTTGGACTTCTTAACCGGACTTAAACCATTATCTTTTTGGTTATTTCTGTCCAAGTACCATTTATACCTTTTTTGTACTAATATTTTTTATATATATAATAAATAAGGGACAAACCATATCGTAAACAACAGAGACTTGCTTTAATCACAGCTGAAAATCAAGAATTCTTTACTCGAATCGAAACGTGTGCATTAAGTACGTGTTCGTAAATTCAATATCCCTGGAAGTAAAAATTATTTTGGAAATATTTTGTATCAAGGTTAATATCATTTGTGATTAAATATTATTTGCTTTAATTTTAATTGCTAGTAACTTTGTTGAGTTTTTTTGGAACGCGGCTTACGGATAGTGCGATTTAGTAAAAATCGTCACGTAACGAAATGCATCGGTGGTTCATCGGTAGAAAGCTCGCCTGCCACGCGGGCGGCCCGGGTTCGATTCCCGGCCGATGTAATCAAACTAAAAAGTAAAAAAAATGATTCTTAACATAGGACGAAAAAATTAATGTTGCTGTCAAAAAAAAATTAATGTCAATCAATGTCACTGCTTTATGTGACTTTTTAAACTAACTCTGCGTTTCGGAATGAAAGTACCCACGCTTTTAAAACAGTGACATTAATTTTTTGTTCTTTTGTTTTTTTACAAAATACCTTGATCAATATTTATAAATAGCGTAAGGGACTTCGTTCTTATCTGGTGTCCAATGACACCACACGGCTTTTTTAACACAATACATACTCGTATAAGCAGAAGAATTTAGTCTCTGGTATAATTGACACGTTTTGATTAATCGAAGAATCAAAAAATCTAAAAATAATTGTAATTTATTACACAAAGATCGTACAAGAGATCTTAATGTCGAGGCCCAAGGGCTCCTGTCAGGCCCGACCCAATAGTTCTTAAATAATAAAACAAACAACACCTATTTTTTTTTTGTTGCTGCCTAATAGTGGTGGTACAAACTGTTATTTTGTAAATATAATTCCGTTACGTTCCTGATGGAACAGCTACAAAAAGCTGTTAATTTTTAACAGCTCTAACGTGAGAATCTTTAGGTTCTGATTTTAGGAATAGTTTGTAACATGCAACGGTAGTAAAATTTGAAATTAACAGACGCGGAAAAGGAATACTTGTCTAAAATTAAGACGAACGTGCAAATAACTTCAATACAAAATACAGGAATAATTATTTGGAACAGTTCTGAAATGGTGTTTCATTCCGTGTCAAACAATATGTCTTTTATATAACCCGTATTAAAACTAGGAATTTTAATATCTGGAGCCAATCAAAAAAAAAATTAATTTTGAAAAAATAACATCTGTCAGATAATAATGGTTGTAATAATAATTATTTAGAGGTTAAGTATAGTAATAAACAATAGTAGATTCTGTCACTAGGTTAGATGAGATAATTCATGATAGACAATATGCATTTAGACAACTTCGGTCTACTGGAGATTTGCTTATGTCACTGAGCTCTGGACAAACACTATTGAGAAGTTTAGTGATTCTCGTGCAATAGCCTTGGATATATCTAAAGCCTTTGACCAAGTTTGGCACCAGGCATTGTTAAGCAAATTATCTGCCTACAGTCTCACAACCAAACTGCGCCAATGGCTCATGAGCTTCATGCAAGATCGCTCCTTACATGTAGCAGTTGACGGTATTTTTTCTAATGCGTTAAAAACCAATGCTAGGGTCCCCCAGGGTTCCATCCTGTCCCCCACCCTATTTCTTTTACACATTAACGACCTCTTGAAAACCACCACGAACCCCATTTACAGTTTCGCAGACGACAGCACACTTGTCTCGATTTTCACAACCTATCGGTAAATGATATAAATATACTCAGGCAGAAACAGGTTGACTCCATCAATAGAGATCTTGAAGCAATCGTTGAGTGGGAAACCAACAATTTTGTTCAGTTCAACGCCTATAAAACACAAAGCGCCACGTTTTCCAAGAAAGTGAATTCCTCAAATCATTTCATTACAATGTCCGGAAATACCCTTGAATCAAGTCCCTCCATCTCAATTTTGGGAGTCACGGTGTCTAATAATATGTCTTGGCATGACCATGTTGCTAACATCGCAAAGTCAGCAAGCCAGAGGCTAGGTTTTCTGTTGAAAGCTAAAAAGTTTTTAACTCCTGATCAACTGTTGACGACGTACAAGGCTCAAATCTGACCTATATTGGAGTATTGCTCGTACATTTGGGTTTCAGCACCAAGGCATTCTCTTCGTCTTCTATATTTCATTCAGAAAAGGGCCATTCATTTGACAAATAGCTCTCACAGATACCCTTCACCAACTAAAACATAAAAGAAAAGTTGCAGACCAGACATTACTCTACAGATATTTCCATAGCAGATGCTCCAAAAAAATAAAAACACTTAAACCACCACTGGCCACATTCGGCCGAAGAACTCGGCACGCTGATCAGTCTCACCCATTTACTCTCAACATTGACACTACAAGGACCAACCTCCATCAAGAATCCTTCGTTTAGAGGGCTGCTACGGAATGAAACAAGCTTCCAAATTCAGTTTTCCAGAGAACTATGACCTGTTCGTTTAAAATAATTATGAAATATTCATGCCGTATCAAGTGATGGAATGAAAATACATGCAAACCCCATAAGAAACAACTGTTACAGAATGAATATCCTTAATTCTAGATTGTGAATGTTGTCATTATGTTATTAAAAATAATTTCATAATGAGTATATTTCAAGTATGGTCGTGGAGAAATAAATTTTCTCTACGACCATTGGATTCTATAACAATTACATGCGTTATATATTTATGAATGAATATGATTCCTTAGATATGTTAGATCCTGATACATTATTCAACAGCTGACAACCAATCACCAATTTCAATATTTAGGATCCACCAGGCTGAGACCAATGAAGAAGCTGCAATAGATCAGCTTTTTCATAAGTTGGCTCTGCTCCTCTAACTCGATAACGCGAATGTCATGATTATTCTGATGAACTGTCATCTCGACTATTCGATTAAGACAATAAGATGGAGAATTTAACGAGTGATAGTGATGGTCTTCGAGGGTCGAGGAGAAAGTATAGTCTTCTACTCGCGTATAATGGCTATTATCCTCGAGAATAATAGCCATTATTATACGCTCGTTGAAGAATATACTAATACTCTATTGTGGCCAATATCTTTCTTAATTGCTGGATTGTCACTTTTATAAATTTATAACGAAAGATCAATTATTTTCACTGCAGATGACAAAACTATTATTACTAAAAATCTAGCAAGCCAAAGCTAATGAAACTTTAGCGTGAGGGTTTTAAAAACAATTTTTGATTATATTAAAGTTCACTTTTTTATGTTTACATAATGAATTACTTAATTACTAAATTACTTAAACTTTCATTTATTTTTTTTTTAAAAACAGCGTTACACATACATAACTACACAAAAACATTTAAAAAATAATTTTTTTTTCAGAATTATTTGGGAATTTTTTTGTCGCACCCCTCACTCCGTACGAGGTAGAGTCGGGAGTTTAAAATAAAAGATGAATTACATATTAACTTAAACCGGTCCTGTGAGAGTTCGAGGAGTTGGCGAATTCTTCTCGTTTTCGTATAAGAAGAGTTAGAAAAGAGAATTTTACAAAATTAATGTTTATAATTGCATTGTTTCTTGTGCAAGAAAATAATAGAATACATTGATTAAGTTTCTTAAGTCACTAATGAGTATTTCCCGAGTGAAACTAAGATATACAAATTGAATTACGTTTCGGAAAGTTTAAGAAATCCTCAAAATAGAAGAATGGGAATCTCGTCACGATATGAATTTAAATGAGTTTTTTACTTCATAACATTTTACGAAATATTCTTTAAGATATTTTAATTAATTTAAGTCTTGACGTACTTTACCACTACTTTGTGGGGTTCTTTTACCTTCACAATATTACTGACTGGAAAACTCATGAGTACGATTTCTTTTGTTCTCCTTAGTCTTTTCGTATGTGATGTATCTGCACTTGTTTCGGCTGCGTATGCCTTACACATTTCTTATATATTCGTATACTACTTTCCACGCTCATGTATTTGTTTCTCCATATTATATCCCTAAGGTATCCCGATATTCTGGCCGATTTGTTGGCTTGTGTCTTTACTTCCTCCGTGGTATATCTGCTGTACGATACATGTATTCCGAGGTAGTTGAAATCCATTACTTGGTTTATTATGTTTTCGTTAACCATTAGTTTACACCTGATGGGGCTCTTGGCTATCAACATTGATTAAGTTTTCTTGTGGATATCATCATGTTTAGTTTATGCGCTATTGTATTGAAACTAAAGCGTAGGCGTTGTAGGTCGTCTTCACTTTCTGCCGTAAGAACTGCATCATCCGCATAGCAATGGATTCCCAAAGATTGGTTGCCCATTTTAAAGACAATCTTGATTTCTTTTACGCCTTCTATAGTCTCATCCACGATCATATTGAATAGGATCGGGCTTAGGTTGTCTCCCTATCTGATCTCTACGGACGTACATATGTTCAATTCAATATATTCTGATAACTCGACGATAAACCCACATCTATTGGATGTTGGAGATCACATTTCTGTCCGCTTCACCTGTCCATTTCCTTAGATTTCGTAGCCAGGAAATTTGCTTTTAATGCATTTAATTCAAGACCGTTCTTGGCACTGATTCTGCCCATTTGGTCAATTTTGAATATTACATTTAAAGCTCTTGTTTGTCTTTAATGTATATCTTTTATAATCGTAGTTAGGTCATTTTTATTATCTTATTTTTTATTAAATACATTATTTAGAGCATTTGATTTCTTCAACCAAGGTTTTAAATTTTTTTAATCTTCAGTAAGATTATTCATTTAAGAAAATACCCTTAACCATATATTGTAAGAAATAGTTTTTGTTGATTGTGAATAAGTAGTGAGCAAAATATTTATTACTAAATCGTAAAATTTCCAAGAGAGGTTTAGAACATTACTTGTTATTATTTACTAACATTGATAATGGAGCTTATCAGTCCCATATTAAAAGCAAAAGTGGATAATTCGAAGTCTGACAATAAAGTTTTAGAACTTATAAACACTCTAACAATTAAAATGTCATATTTTAAAAGAGACTTTCCCGTTTTGCTAAGTTGTTACCTTTAAGTGTAAGAATAAAAATAAAGAGACCTGTACAAGCGGCACGTCGAAAAATTCAGATTAAAAAACCAGTACGTTAATTTAATAATTCTAGTAAAACTTAAAAAAATCCGCTCGAATAACAAAAAATGTTGACACAAGTGTACGTAGAAAATTGCTTGTCCCGTTCAGTAATTTTTTTGTGGTACAAGAGGTTTTTGAGTGACTGAAAATAGGTGAAAGACAATGATTAGAGGGGCGTAGTCATCTTCAAAAAATACCGATAATGTGAAGAAAATGAAAAAAATCGTCAGGAAGTATCGACGTTTAAGTATTAGAATGAGAGCAGAGATGGTCGACATTAACGAGGAAACATTTAAAAATATTTTAACAACAATTTGAATACGAAAAAGGTGCGAAGATGGTACCAAAAAGCCTTTCTAATGATCGAAAAGACTCCTGCCAACAAGTTTACTCGGACAATCATGAAAAGTTCCCGAATTTACTAAAAAATGTTATCACGATGAAACCTGCATTTTCCATTATGATTCAGAAACCAAGAAATATGTATCCATGCATTGTATGATTAATCAGAATAAAAAAAACGAAAGAGCTAATCGAAAATAAAGGTAATGCCCATTGTAAGTGCCGTTGCTTGATCTTACATACATACATATAATCACGCCTTTTTCCTGTAGGGGTGGGCAGAGACCACTTCCTTTCACTTACTATGGTTCTTACACACATCTTTTGCTTCCTCTACTTTCATCAGTGCTCTCAAACATGCTCGTCGGTTGTTGGTACTCTTGACCTGGCCTTTCTTCAAAACAATGTTGATCTGATCGAGATATGTTCGCCGAGGTCGACCTCTACCGACTTGTCCATTCACACTCGACTTATAAATTTGTTTCGTCGTCGTCTTCCTTCATCCATCCTTCCTACGTGTCCAAATCATCTAAGCATTCCTTTATCTATCTTTGGTAATCACATCTTCTTTTACACCACAGCGTTCTCTTATCTCACTATTTTTTACTTTATCCAACCAAGTCACTCCGGCTATACTTCTCAGACTAATCATCTCCACAGCATTAATCCTATTTTCATGCTTCTTCTGTCAAACCCAACATTCACTACCATACATAAGTGTAGGAACCAACACACCTCTATGCGCATCCAGACGTGCCTTTTTTGACACTTTCTGGCTGTTCATAAAACTATACAGAGCCCCATTCATTTGTTTTCCTGCCAAAACCCTTCACTTAATGTCACTGTCATACTTTCCACCTCTCATAAACTTTGAACCCAAGTATAGAAACTCATTTACTTGTTCCATTTTTTCTCCCTCAATCGAAACTCCACAGTTTGTCATGCTTTCTTCTCTTTCAAAAACCGTTACTTTCGTTTTGCTTACATTTATTTTCATCCCTTTGATTTTTAGGCCATCATGCATAACATTAACCATCCCTGCAACTCTGTTTCAGATGACGCTTATATGGCTTAATCATTGGCTTAAAGAAAGCATTTGACGATCAAATCATTCATTTTCAATTCATACGCTCTCTCTTTCAAATTTTTCAAACAATCGTCTATGTCTATGTAAAACAGCCATGGCGAAGCCGCACATCCCTGTCTTATACTTTTTTCGGTGTTAAACCAGTCCGTGCAAGCTCTGTTTATCCTGACACAAGCAGTGGAATCTACCGCTTACCCCATACATAGACAATGTCGACCACAATTCACTCCCCACCACTCTGTCATAGGCCTTTTTCCAGTTTATAAAAACGCAAAAGACCTTCTGACTTCTAGCCAAGAATTTTTCGACTATACCTCGTAATGAAAAGACCTGATCCATACATCTCCTTCCTTTTTTAAATCCTGCTTGCACATCCCATATTTTTTCAGTTTTATTCGTCACTCTTTTAATCAATTAAATTGGTAGTTATGTAATTCTTCAGGGTTTTAACTCCAAGAATTTTCATAACTAAGGATAATTATTTGTGAACTGTAGATTTGAGAGGTTTGCTCCTACTCCCTCGTCACTTTTTGAAGCATCTGTGTATATAAAGGTATGTACTTGATAGTGATTCAGCTGCTGGCAAACCATTTGTTGATATAGTTTTGGAAGAGTGTCTGATTTTTTATAGTAACTGAGGCTATTATTAATAGTTGGTAAGGATATCCTCCAATTATACGATTTTTATTTCAACGAGCTAATCTTTATCGAATTGGATTTTTAAATTAAAATGGGTGTCAAATTAAAATTAAGCCATTTAAATGATTTTTTTTTAATTTTTTGGTCTCTTCCTACTTTCGATACTCCTTTTGCTAACCCCATCCGGCTCTCGCGGCTCGGCCCCCACAACCCCCTGCCATTAATACTTCTTCTTCAGAGCACAAACTCGCATTTTAATCGATTTCATTTGCGCATGTGAGCCTGTGGCAAAAACTCTACTCTTAGTTGATGATGAAGGGAGTCCGCGGAAAGCATCTTTTGGGGGGGTCGTCGTCCAGGGAATGGGAGGGGAAGCAGCAAAAGGGGAGAGAAAGAAACGGAAAAGTTCGCGTGAATTAAGCAAAGACGCGCTCTTTAGTTCATTTGCATTCTTTCTGTTTCACTTATGTCTTTCTCGAGATGGAATGGGAGAATTGTATGAAATGCCTCAGCTTCCGGGAGTCCTGGGTACGGCTGAAGTGTAGAACGGCTGATACAGATTACAAGATAAACGGGTTATCTATTCCTTACAATTATAAATTGATATCGACATACTTTTTAATTTTAATTATTACCAAAAATTGGTTAAAAAAATTAATTGTACAGAAATATTACAATATAGGTCATTAAAAATCCTAGCGTAGTGGTAGTCAGTTGTAAACTTGATTAGTGTGTAGTTCCCATGAGTCAGTTGACATTAGCAGTCTGAGATTGTGCTGTTTGTTTTTATCTGACAACAATAAAAAAAAGTGTACTATTTGTCTTGCAAACATGGTGGAAACATAACCATAATTAGGTTGATGATTGTGATTTGTTTGCAGAACGTTTTTCAAACATCCATTCTTCATCTTGATAAGATTTTTGTAAAATTTATTTAAAATTTAAACATACCGATTTGGTATCGGAGCTTTCCTCTTCACTAACTATGTTACTACAAAAGTGAATCTTAATGTTGTCGCGCAATATTTTGTACATTTACCTGATAAATCTTGAAAAAAAGCATTTAATGACTATGGTATAGCCAGAACAGGCCTGCAAATGATCAAAAAGTTTACAATCGATACCATATGATACGGACAGACGGTTGTACACAACTCGACAAGAAGCCGATTCCAACTATTACAACATAGTTAAAACAGTGTTAAATTTCCCTTGGCGTGAATGTGGGTGATTTTAAGCGGTGGGCCAATCAGGTCTTATTCTTTTAACGGTGCTGCCAAATCCTTAGAGTACCACGATATGCTTCTTCTTCTGTTGATTCCTATCCGTTCCGGATGTCGGCCAGCATAGCGGCTATACGAACTTTATTCACTGATGCACGGAATAAGCTCACAGTTAATGTATTAAACCACACTCGGAGATTCTTCAGCCATGATATTCTTCTTCTTCTTCCTGGCCTTTTATGCGTCTATTTTTAAAAATAATCATGAATTTGGTCTTTTTTACATTTGCAGTCCATATCTTTTACTTAATTCCACCACTCTATTTATTAATCTTTGAAGTCCCTCTAGATCGTTTGAGATAATTACTGTGTCATCCGCATATCGTATGTTATTAATGCACCCCGTCGAAGGTATTTCCCAGGGCTTCTCGAAATATGTATTCTGAATATATGTTGAACAGTAATGGCAAAAGTACACACCCCTGTCGAACTCCTCTCTTTATCAGAACTTTATTGGATTCCTTACTTTTTATTCTTATTCCAATAAAGATTTACTATAATTCTTAGATCTTGTTTTTCTAGTCCAGTTGATTTAAGAACTTCCATTATCTTATTATTCTTTACCTTATCGAATGTTTTTTGATAATCAATGAAGCATGCAAAAATATCATAACTAACATTTTGAGCTATTTGAAAAAAGACTTGAATGCTATGGAGTGCCTCCCTAGTACCTAGGGCATTCCTAAACCCAAACCCAAACCTTTGATTTTCGAATGACATTTCATTTCCAAATTCTTGCGAAGCAATGGCAAGTCCAAGTACTAGGCCATTAAAAATACCGCCGTCAGACGGACTACAAGCAGTCAAAAGAAAGGGAAGCTTTTCGGAAGTTACCGGTAAAGATTATATATCTCTGTATCCCGAAGAGACAGTTAGTTAGTGTAAGAAAAAATATTAAAAAAGAACTTTAGCTAAAATCCAGGATAGTCTTGTATTTTTTTTATGTAACATTTTAGAATTAAATAAATTAAATTAATAA
This sequence comes from Agelastica alni, assembly GCA_950111635.1. Classification (NCBI taxonomy): domain Eukaryota; kingdom Metazoa; phylum Arthropoda; class Insecta; order Coleoptera; family Chrysomelidae; genus Agelastica; species Agelastica alni. Next base: position 43,570,481 of record OX467710.1, on the reverse strand, counting down.
ATGTAAGCAAACCAAAAGTAATGGTTTTTAAAAGAGAAGAAAGCATGACAAACTGTGGAGTTTCGATTAAGGGAGAAAGAATGGAACAAGTAAATGAATTTGTGTACTTGGGTTCAAAGTTTACGAGAGATGGAAAGTATGGCAGTGACATTGAGCGAAGGGTGTTAGCAGAAAAACAAATGAATGGGGCACTGTATAGCTTTATGAATAGCCAGAAAGTGTAAAGGCACGTCTGACTGTGCATAGAGGTGTGTTGGTTCCTACACTTATGTATGGTAGTAAATGTTGGGTTTGGCAGAAGAAGCATGAAAATAGGATTAATGCTGCAGCGAAGAGTAGCCTGAGAAGTATAGCCGAAGTGACTCGGTTGGATAAAGTAAAGAACAGTGAGATAAGAGAACGCTGTGGTGTAAAAGAAGATGTGGTTTCATAGATAGATAAAGGAATGCTTAAATAGTTTAGACACGTAGATAGGATGGATGAAGGAAGATTGAAAAAACAAATTTATAATGCGAGTGTAAATGGACGGAAGTCGGTAGAGGTCGACCTCGGAGAACATATTTCGATCAGATCAATATTTTTTTGAAGAAAGGCCAGGTCAAGAGTACCAACAACCGACGAGCATGTATGAGAGCACTGATGAAAGTAGAGGAAGCAAAATATGTGTGTTAGAACCGTAGCAAGTGGAAGGAAGAAGGAAGTGGTCTCTGCCTACCCCTACGGGAAAAAGGCGTGACTATATGTATGTATAAATTTCAGAATTTGCGATTGACGTTTAATCAGTTAATGTTATTGCATCTCTTATTAAAAAAATACAGTCCATTATATTTGCATCTTGTCCAAGGGATACCATTAAATGGGCTTTACGATTACTAGATGACACACCTATAAATTTTGCAGTTTTGGGTGTACTAAAAAATTAGGTTTAATACGTCAAAATTCGTGATGTTCAGCATTTAAAGTCACGAACTCAATTTTAATTTAAAGAGCTACAGTCCTAAAAGATTTGCAACAGAATTTGTAAATAAGTGTTTAAAAGATGCATTGTTTGCTTAGTTATATCATAAGTCTATTGAATCTACTCTTCCCCAAATTGAGCTGTCTTAAAAAAAATTGCATTACACCTAGAGTCAATTAAATAAAATACAATTTTCATTAAAAATAATTATTGTTTGTTATGAAAAATTATTCCAAATAATACCTGAACCATTTTTTTCTGAATATAATTTTAAAATTGCTTATTATAAAGGTGAAATGTCAAATGTTATATATTAAATGCGACTACTATAAGGCTCGCGCTTTTTTGAAAAAATGGCGAAGGCGGTAGTTTAAGCAAAGTTAATTTAAAAATTATTTAAAATCGTTTTACTGAACCATACCATAACATTGTTAAAAAGTGCTCTATTCATATTTAAAGCCCTATTAAACATTGTCTATTTTTTTTAATTGATGATCGATATTTTTAATTAAAAGTAATTTTGTTATATTTGGTGGTTGTGACACAAAGTTATTCAGGATAACTAAATATTTTTATGTTGTTGTCAAAATTAGTAATAAATGCGTAATAAAACACGAACTATTCAAATAAACACTAAACAATCAACTAAAATAAATTTTGGTAAGTAATAAAAAAATGTAATTGAACTTGAATCACTAAATACTGGTGTACAAAATAATGCTTTAATAAATTACACCTCAATAAAGCACTGTATGCAAATTAATTAAGCATTTCATATTTTGTTTACTGTCACAAACTTTACCCTGTCAATCGGCTCTTTCCTAAACAATTTTCCTACACTTAAATATTACAAACATGTTTCCAAAGAGAGTTACAATTTGTAATAAAGACAGAACGTGATGTTAAATTGTATTAAACGTTCAGATTTAATATTAATATGTTTGTTTTCTGTTGAAAATAATATAAAATTTAAAATATTTTGGTGGTTTTTAAAGAAATAAATAACTTTTATTTTGTGGTACCTATAGAAACTACTCGATCAAACTATGAATTTATAATACCACAAGAGTTTTATAGTTTTATTATGATGCGACTAATTTAATATTTACAATCATATTAAGGTTAACTTAAAATTAAAAAGTAAGACTGGACAACTTACCAATAATCAATACTTAGCAGTGACTAATGGGACTATAAACAGTCTCTGAGACAACTGGCAGCGAACAATCAGTTTACTCTGATGTAGGTTCCAGGTCACAAGAAAGTTAATGGCAACGAAGAAGCAGATTGCCTTGCCAAAGAAGAAGCAAATACATAATTTTCCTGTACAGAACCCTTCTATGGACTTTCCAAAGCCCACTTGAAAGAAGAGGTACGATGCTGGGAAACAGATGAAATGAAATCTCACTGGCATAAAGTGCCAGACAAAGACAAACGAAAAGGCTAGTTAGCCTTTCTCCAAGGAAACCTAAACAGCTTCTCGAGTTGGACAAGGAAGACTTAAAACTAGTGACAGGGTTCCTCACTGGACACTGCCCTCTGAGGTATCACCTTAAAAAGATGGGCAGCACAGAGAGTGATAGTTGCCGCTACTGTGAGAACTTCGCTGAAACTTTGCTCGAAGTCTCGGAATCCCGGGTCTTGAATAGATTAAGGGTTATGCACAAAAGATCTGATAGGTCAAGGTACTTGAGAGGATGCATAGCCTTTACGACCCCCCCTACAATCTACAATTTATAATCTACAATCTAGCAGTGACTAAACAGACTACATGTTTGGAACAGATTTGAATTGTGAACAAAGTTCCGTTATCTAAACATAAAGAGAATTAAATAAATATAGAAATTATATACGTATGATAAATACCACTCTGAACAAAAAGCGTGTTATTTAAAAATACGCGCGATATGAATATCGATGTGTGTATTGGTATATCTCTCTCTCTCTCTCTCTAGTCGTATACTTCATGGCTGAATTGTCGTGATCTCATGGTTATCATTTAAGTTGTGGTTTGGGCAATCTTCCTCCATTTATCCCTGTCTGAGGCATTCCTGATGCTTTGTTGAAGCGGAGCACCGGTGAATTCCTTAATTTGGACGATCCATCATCTTAAGAAGCGCACTCGAGGTCGTTTTTCCTCCAGCTTTCCCTGTACAACCAGTTTTTTCAGATTGTCGTCCTTCCTTCTAGTGACATGTCCAAAGTATTTCAGGATTCACCGTTTTATTACACCTAACAGCCTGAATTCCCGTTGTCTGCAAAGAGTTCCTTCCAACTGGCCAGGCAGTAAACAAAGAATATTATTTATCCTTTTGCGTCGTCTAAGTTTTCGTAAAAATCGACTAGAATTTTAGCAAAACAATTCATGGTTTTTACAGCACGATAATGTATTAGCGTATTTTAATGGAAAAAAGTTATTTTAAAGAAGACACGATTTTGGATAAATAAAATATTTTCTGTGTATTTTATTTAATCAGATTTTTTAATAGGCATAATGTAGTTTTTTTTTTTTTAAAACAACAAAAGTTTGAAGGTCCTTCAGAGAAACTTCTTCGCTGGTACCAAGAACATCTGTAAGCCGGAGAATGGGGCTACTACCTTAAATAAGGAAGAAATTTTAAAGTTGGTTAAGAAGAAACACAATCCGCCTGAGAACTTGCCTCATGTACAAAATCAAGGTTCAGAGGATATTCCTGATATTACCCTTATTGAGAAAAAAGCGTCGCTAAAAGAAATAGAGGACAATAAAGCCCCAGGCGATAACGAAATTGTCATTGAGTCTATTTAGGTAGAAGGAAACATATTGCTTACGAATATATGCAGGCTTTTCAATTCGTCTTCTAAAGAAAACAACACCTTCCCAGTGAGATAATGCTATAATAATCATATTGCACAAAAAGGGAAACATCGCAAAACTAGAAAGCTATAGACCGATAAGCTTATTATCACATGTCTAAAAACTCTTAATGAAGATTATAGCTAGGTGTCTGATAGCTAAATTTAATGTATACCAGCCACGTGAACAGGCGGGATTTAGAGCAGGATATAGAACAAATGACCACCTTCAAACTATTAAGACACTAATAGAAAAATTCATCGAGTACAACAAGCCACTTTTGCTTTTTGCTTTCTAAATAATAAATTAGCTATAGCAATTAGTATTTCATCAGTTTTTCCAGAGAACTATGACCTGCAACTTTTTAAAAAGCGGGTCCGCAATCATCTTCTTTCTGTAATCCCTTCCCCTTCTAATAGTCGCAGTGCGGGCCGTCCGCGGCCCACACGATAGGTCTACCCTTTATGCGACTATTTTTATTAAAAAAAAACAATTTAACATGTTGTTGCGTTAATTTTGCCTGTGAGTTTATTTAGCTTCATGTTAATTATTAAATAAAATGGATCGTTAAAAGAAAAGTATGAAGAAAAAAAATCCCATTTAGGAACTTCAGGTTTAATAAATAATAAGTAGATATAAAATATCATACACAACAATTCGGATTAACTTTTGACTAATTTTCAACGAGCGAGATTTTAAATGATGCTTATATTCCCAGTTTTCACTGATTAAATTTTATAACTTTGACATTATGTGCTAAACCCTTTAAGTATTTAAGGAGTTCTGCTTCATCAGTTTCAAAAGTAAAATGTGTAGCCTGGTAATCCCAAGGCAAATATCATCGAAGATACAAGATCAGTGGTTCGAAGTTATGAATAATGATATATATTGTAAAATTTCTAAAATATAATATCTTACAAAAAAAACAACTTTTGCGTTACTGTTATCCTTTTCAACAGCAATTCTTTTCAATTAGACTAAGCAATGACTGGCTCAAATCTTACAATTTAATTCTTTTATAGACGATTGGGGTAATAATAGGAAATAAAAAATCATTAGTTATTTGTTGTGTGACTTTATGTATGACATTAAATTAGATATTATTATTAGCTGTAGCATCTTGAGTTATTTTAAAATGGTGTATTCTTTGCAGGAACGAACAGAAATAATATTTAATTACGTTCATCAAAACAATTGCGTTTGAGGAACAACTCGAGTTTTTAATGATAATCCTGAAAGATAGACCACCAGAGCATCATAGAGTAAGTACGGAAATTTGATGAAACTGGATCCGTTTGTAATAAAAAAAAATAATCCCAGAGTTCTCGACGAAGCTGAACAAATTGAAGTTCTCGGTCAATTATTTATAAATCCTACCTATTACATGCCAAAAGTATAAAATTTTACAAATATTTATGTTGGTTCCATACAAAAAAGTGTTAAAATTGCATAAGCTTTTTCCTTATATGTAAAATACAAATTCATCATCAGTTTAGTGAAGAGGACTATCACCGCAGAATTTAAGTGATAAATCAAAGTTTCATTTAAATGACTTTGTTAACAAACATAATTGCAGGTACTGGGATGACGAAAATCCTCACGTGTTTCGACAGGATAATACCAGCGAAAATCAATGTATGGGCTGGTATTCTAGAAATGAGATCATTGGACCACTTTTAATTGACCAAAACCTAACGAAAGAATTGTACCTTCAATTATAAGAAAATGAAATTGATCCACTAATTACTCAGTCACTAGAAAGACAGGTTAATAAACAGGGAAATATGGTGCTAGATTAACAGAATAAATACCTTAAACAGGACAAAGCTACTACACCACATTACGCACTAGCTGTAAGACAATTGCTAGACGAACGATTTCCAAGACATTGGATTGGCAGAATGGTCGGTAAGATTTTCAGACTCCTCCCGAAGTAATTAAATAACTAAAGCTTAAAATAACTAAAGAATGTAGACAAATTATTAGCGAAACGTTGAAGGAATTCAAGATGAATTTAAAAATAGGTAATATTATTGCCTACAAAATAACAGAGCACACTTTGAAACTTTGAAAAGTTACTGTAAATACGATATACGAGTGAAATCCAAAAAGTTTGCTTTTATTTTTGTTTTTTTTTAAATGCATTTATTTAATTAAACTATGGTAAATTTGGCTAAGATTTTTTATGTCTTGTTTATCATTTACTGCATTTTTTTCTTTTTTTATGTGTATCGTTTCTTTAAATGTTAATTTGTGATAATTTGAGTCTTGTGCTAGTATTTTTGTAATTTTAAAGTCGAATTCATGTTATTCTGTTATTTCATGTTTATGTAAAGCTGTAGATGCATTTCTTGTATATTTGTGACCATTTAGACGACAATCTATATATTGGGTTGTCATACCTACATATTTTTTTGGGCAGTTTAAGCATGATACAGATTATATGTTCGATTTTTTATTGATTTTTGCTTGGCTTTTTAGTTAGGTAAATAATGGGGATAAGGTGTTTTGAGCTTTATGGCATACTTTTATGTTGTGTTTGAAAAATATGTATTTTATTTTTTCTGAAAGTTGTTGGGTCTATGGCATGGCTATGTATTTTATTGGGTCTACTTCAGTTTTTGTGAGGTTTTTTTGGGTGTTGTTGTAGAACTTGTAGATGCGTTATTTAAAAATTCGTTCTATGTTGTGTACTGGGTAGTGATTGTTTTTTAGAGTATCCTTAACATGTTTTAAAATTTCTGGACGGTATTCTGGAGAGGTAAGTTTGATGGCTCATGCGGCTAACATATTATTGATTTTATTTGACGGAATGGCACTTATGCAATCGTCAACAAAACGTTTAAAAAATAATACATTGAAATCTAAATTTTTTAGAACGTTTTCTTCAAGATGTTCCATTATTAGTTGTGCTAAGGTTGAGGATATGTGAGAACCCATTGTACATCCATCTATTTGTTTGAAAAACTTATTTTGGTATTGAAAATAATTATTATTTTGTATTAGTAATACTGCTTCTGTAAATTTATTGCACGATAGAGTTGTATGTTCTTTAAGTAAGTCCCATTTTGATTTTAAAATATCTGTCAATAATTCATTTGGTATGTTTGTATACATTGAGATAACATCCAGTGATATGATTTTGTAATTATTTGGAATAATAAATGTATCTATAAATTGTTTAAAGGAGAATGAATCTTTTATGTAATAACTGTTTTTTCCAGTTATATTTGAAAGACAGCTAGATAGGTATTTTGATAGTTTATAAAAGGGGGACTGAATATATGATACTATTGGTCGTAAGGGTACACCCGGTTTGTGAAGTTTTGGTAGTCCGTATATTTTTGGGGGCAAAGCGTTATTAATTTGTAAATATGCGTCCTGGTAAATTTTTTTTAAATAAAAAGTTTTTTATCTTCTTTACAGATAAGTAATATTTGTTTATGCTCTTAAAAGACAGCTTTATTCTTTGAAACAACAATAATTGGGGTAAAAATTATACATTTGGCAAAAGGTTTTTTCAACAGTTTCAAAGAATAATTAACCCTAGTTCGGTATTAAAATAGTTGTAAAAAAATAGAAAGCTCATTTTACATTTATCACCAATTTATTTTGCAATATTTTCTTGTGGAAACAATTAATATGGTTTATTATTCTAGCGTTAAAAAGAGTTTCGATTAAAACTATTTAAAATATTTTAACAGTGCAAATATAAAACCTCTTTTATAAATTCGGAACACTCTCCTCGTCTTGTGTTTCAGCATTATTCCCCTTTCTTTAATTAATATCTCACCCTGGCAACACCCTTAGTAACGAATGTACGAACAGTAACACAATACAGTTTTTAAACTTTTCTCAACTACGTCTTTCTTAATGTCTACGATGGCTGACATTAATTAAAAAATCCTGTTACGCATGCAAGGGTTGCTTTTCATCCTTCCACGTCCTTTCGCGTACTTCGCGAGCTCCTTACAATCCAGGACCTTCGACCCACTTATTTTAGCGAAAGACATTTATGATATGCGACAAGGGATCGCAAAGCCATGTAAAAACTAATAAAAAAGTAATTTTTTATTAATCAGTGTTTGGCGATTTAATATTTTTCAGGTTTTTTTTTTTATTAAATGTTAAATAAACCACATTTCCATGCAAACAAAAAGCGTTTTTAACGTCCCAGTGGGAAGTTATAGTAATGGGTTCGATTTTGCGAATCCCGAATTTTGACATGTCTCCACATTTCAAGGTCCCCAGAGTCTAATACAATAGTTTTTAAGTGGGCGTCTGTGTGTTTATGTACGTATGTTGGTATGTGCGTTCGGAATTATTTTTCGTCTCGATTATCTCGAGAACAAAAAATGATATCGACGTGGGACCAATTGCATTCCACGCATAATTACGCAATTTAGAACTGATAAGATTTTTAGCAAAATCGATTTAGTTGTTTTTTATGGAGAATTAAAAAACTGAAAAAACTATCTGAAATTTTACAATTCATAAATTAAAATATTTTTTATACAGAATTTTAAGATCTTTTGAATAATATGATTATTGCATGCTTCTCAAAAAATAGGACTCGAGGTTAACATCACAAAAACAAAAATCATCAGCATGCAAAAAATTTAACTTTTAATCGGCGGGAAAGAGATCTAAAATGTAGACGAATATATATATATATATATATATATATATATATATATATATATATATATATATGGAGATGGATATATATATATGGATGGAGATTGAGTGGGGGTTTTCGTTATTAGATTTTGCTTTGGTTTTTGGCCTCGATTGTTGTGTGTTGTCGGTTATATTATTGTTTGGTTTGCATTTCTGTGTGGATGGGGCTGGCTATCAACACGGACGAGCGCGATTCTGAGTGTGGAACATAGATTTGCGAATATTGTTGGTTGACGTCGGTTCCGTGTCATTTTTCTTGATATCCGGCCTGGGAAGTAATTAGTCGTTTGGTGGCAGTCTTGGTAGTGGTGTGGTGGGAGTTTTTGGGGCGTTGTGATATTAACAAGTGTGCGGAACCTCTACGGTTTTCTTTCATATCTGGCTGTATTTGGGCCATCTTAATTGGATTTTGAAGAAAAACCATTTAATTTTTAACTTGACTATTCTATCTTACCTTTGTTGTTGATATTTTGGATTTTGGTGTCGAGTTAAAATAACCGCATGCGGGATTTAAATGAGGGAAGCCATTGTTAATTAGCAGGTGCCGTTCCATAAGCAAACCGGCCACAGGAGTAGTGAATTCGTATACCCAAAGGTTACAAGTGATATATTTTAGAATATTTAAACGACGTGATTTGTTTTTGACACCACGATTAAGTTTTGTTTTAATTTATTAATATGGTACTTTGTTGAAAACTATTTATTGCATTGGATAATATGCCAAGGCTGAACTTTGATTAAAGTAATCTTTTCAATAGTTCTTTGTGTCCAAGTAAAAAATTTTTCTTCATACTTATTTGTAAATATCCTACAATATTGATATTTTGAAGGACAGCCATTGTAAAAAGAAATATTTTTAAATAAGCTCGATTGTTTTAACAGTGTAAATCTTTATGTCAATGGTAAAAACATGAGTAAATTAGCAGCCTTATGTGAACGTTTGATTGAGTATTATTAAAAAGTTGACTTGTATACGTTTTTTTTGGTAACTTGGTAAAGTTTGTTACTTTTACTTTTGTTTTGGTTATTTTATGGAATCGTAAACTTTGGATTTTTGATTTATTGTTAGCTGTTGATTTTGACTATATTTGTTATAAGTTTATTATTGAACTGTGTACTTTGATTTATTGTTGGCTGTTAATTTTGACTATTTTTGTTATAATTTTATTATTGAACTGTGTACTTTGATTTATTGTAGGAGTAAAGTATCTAATATATTTTTGCTATAATTTCATTTATTTGGTTCACCATAATCTTAGTTGTTTATCATGTGGCTCTGCTAGTGCCTATAAGACCTAGGGGTTTCCGGCTTGAACCGTCTAAGTCGGTGGCGCGGCTCACTTTAATTTACTTTTATATTTTTTTTTTCTTCTACCCTCTACGGCTGAGCTCGGGCATAATTTGCCAGTAGAGAGACCGCTGGCAGAGTACTCTATAGAGAACGAAAAAGACGTGGCAATATATATATATATATATATATATATATATATATATATACCTAGGGCATAAACTCAGATTGATAAAGAAAATCAAAAAGCAGAAATACCGCGAAGAATAGGTCAAAGTTGGGCTACATTAAAAAAACTAGGATTTATACTTAAGAACAGAGATGTCCCCATAAACCTAAAAAAAAGTGTACAATGTTTGCATACTTCCGGTAAATACTTACGGTTTGGAAACAATGAGCCTCACAAAAAACAGTCTACATCGCCTACAATGCACGCAGCGAGCTATGGGGAGACAAATGCTGGGTGTCAGTTTGAGAGATCATATAAGGAACGAAGAGATTAGAGGAAGAACCAGAATAACATACATAACCGAGAAAATAGCCGGATTGAAGTGGCAGTGGGCAGGACACGTGGCCAGGATGGATAGCAATAAATGGATATCTAAAGTATTGAAAATGGAGACCCTGGAAAAATAAACAAAAATTGGGTAGGCCAATAAAAATATGGACTGACGACATTAAAACCTCAGCGGAAAGAAATTGGACACGAGTAGCGCAGGATAGAGATATCTGGAAAAACCATAAAGAGACCTATCTCCAGCAGTGGAGAAACTACGGTTTATAAAGAAGAAGAAGATTCTTAGTTGTAGAAGGCTGGAATTTACTCTTTACTAACTGTCAACAGACGTTTCCAGTTAAATAATGGACGAGGAAAGTGTGTCGTCACAAATGTCATTCTTGTCACAAACTGATTCAAAACAAAGAATTTAAGGTTTCGTTCTCTGTTGATGCTTTGCTTATTAGTTTGTGTTTGGTTGTTTGAATGTTTTTTTCTCAGAAAAAAGAATTTTTTTTCTTTTTTTACCAAACTACTTCACGGAATCGATATACGACAAGCTGTTTTAAATTTGACAGAGGTTTGTTTAGAATCATTTTTTGACAAGAGTGAAATTTGTGACGACATAATTTCTTCGTCTATTGGCAGTACCAGACAATTGATACGACATTTTCATCAATTATTATGATATTTTTGATTGATTTTAAAATTTCAATGAGTCGAGATATTGTTTAGTATCTCTTTATAATTCCTGGAAGAAAAAAATTCCTGATCTTTCGTTTCATATGTTTCCGAAACCCGGGCAACGAAAGGAATTGTTGCCAATTTTGGGTCAGGTCTTAAAATCCTTCTTACGGTTTCCTGATTCAAAAGAAATAAAAAATAATATGCCTCACTGTTTCGAAGGTTTTTAAGATGTTCGAATTGTTCTGGATTGTACAGAACTACATACTACAATGCTTATGTTGCCGTATAAAATTTTACTCCCAGTATAAATCCTACGAAACAGTAAAGTTTATGACAGGTATATCACCTGGTAAAATAATTACTTTCATTAGTAAACCATATGGCGGTCATGCATCTGATAAGTTGATATTTGATCAAACTAATTTAATAACAAAATTAACAAGATCAGTTGATGTAATTATGATATACAAGGAATTTATAATTGATCATTCATGTGAAATATTCAAAATAAAGTTGATAAGACCAACTTTCCTGACAGATAAAAAACAACTCAGTATTAAAGAGGCCTTACTTAAATTAAAAATAGCTGCAGCTCGTGTACATATTGAAATATGCAAATCAACGTACCAAAGTTTTCAAAATTTTAAATGGAAAACTGCAGTGGTCATTAATCCCCATGATCTATCATAATTTCTGTATTTCCCACGCTGTTATGAATCTATCAGGCCCAATTTTAGCAGACAACAAATTTTTATAATGATTTTTCCCACCGTTTAAATAAAAATGTTTGTAATTTACAATGTAAGTGAGTGCAATATATATATAGTTTACTGACTTTTTATAGTTCGACATTTGTCCGCACTGTCGCCTCTATCTTAAAACAAAATACTAATTGTAAATTTAATACGTTGTTATAAGTATTTTATTGGACCTCGATTGCTTTTATTTATTGTTGGCTATAACTGAAAAACCTCTAATATTGCAAGGTAAGATCCGATTTTAAAATGCTGTAAATACATAAAAACTATAACTATTAATAAAGTAGTATTTTGTTAGCAACTAAATTATATCTTTTTATATAATTTTGTTTTAACTTTAGGTTTTTAAAGTGTGACTATAAATCTTATGTTAAAACTGAGTAATGCAATCGAACAAATATACAAATGTTTTTTCCTATTGAACAAACAGCCACAAAACATTTGCGACAAGAATGCACATGTGTTTTACTTTAAATGGTTAGACCACAAAGAACGTTGGGTCTAGAACAAGAATGTTAATAAGCCCTATTCAAAGTCTTCAACAACAGCGGGAAAATTGGAGAATTGCGGATAAGGGGACAAGCAATTGGTGATTTGTTGACCACTGAAATGATCGGAAAAATAAAAGCTTAAACCAATCTTATTCACATCACCGATAATGAAGAATATTATTAAAAAAACTAGTATAACAGTTTAAAATAAATGAAACTGTTTCCAAAAAATATAAGTTATCCTATCAAAAACATAAATGTAAAATGAGAGCCAAGTTCAGTATTATGATATATGCCTTGGTTGTTGACTTCAACGACAAAAGAACTAAGATCTTAATGGGTGCCAAGTTCAAGTCAGTCCTGAAATTTATTTAAACAACATAAAATATTTTATAACAACTTAAAATATCATTTCTTCTAATAACTTAGGATAATATATTAAAGCCTAAGGTCTGACTTGGCTAGTTCGAATATACGAATTATATTATAGCCTTCACAAGTTTTAAAGCTGTAAGTTCTTATTTTATTCATCCAAAAATTTGGCTTGCCGGTAGAAACTAGCTATCAAACATAGGGCTCTTCCATGACTGTTTTAGTAGGTACTTAATAATAATTCGTATATTCGAACTAGCCAATACAGACCTTAGGCTTTAATATATTATCCTAAGTTATTAGAAGAAATGATATTTTAAGTTGTTATAAAATATTTTATGTTGTTTAAATAAATTTCAGGACTGACTTGAACTTGGCACCCATTAAGATCTTAGTTCTTTTGTCGTTGAAGTCAACAACCAAGGCATATATCATAATACTGAACTTGGCTCTCATTTCGTATTTATGTTTTTGATAGAATATCATTGCTTTTTGTACAGAAATTATTAGTAGGTACTTATTCATAATAAAATTAATACCAAATAGTTTTTGTTATCTTACTGTATTTTTCTGCATTTACAGGATATAATAGATCTTTTTTGTGTTATTTTTTTATATTTTCTTGTACCTTTAAATTGTTCAAGTGAATTGCCCATTCAGTATCTGGAATTTTTACGAGTTTTCTGTTTATACTTATTTTGGCCAAGTCGGTTTTAACTCTGGCGAGTCCAACGTAATCCTGCCCTTTACTTAATATAAGAGGAGCCTATGTTGAAAAGAGTGCTGTCAAGGCTAAGGCCTTGTGATTTGTGGATGGTAATAGCATATGCTAAGCAAGTAGAGAATAATTATTTAAGACAATTTTTTTTTTTTTTATGTTCTGGTTCCCACGAAAAGGGATATCCTGTAATGTTCAGAGAACATCGCGGGAACCAAGGGAAAGAAGGTAGGAGTTGGTGTTCTTCTTAAATTTCTGGAGGTTGTATGCCTCGGGGAACACCTCCCTAGGCAATGAGTTCCAAAGCCTCGCAATTCGTTGGATGAATGAGTCTTTGGAAAGTGATGTTCTGCAGGTCTCCAAAGTGACAACGAAGGGGTGTGAAGACTGAACTTGACGGGTTAATCTCGAAGAGACTGCCAAAGGAGGAACGATTGTTGATATTTCAGAAGAGCATCGCCCATGAAAATATCTATAAAATAGAGACAAATCGCCAACTTTTCTACGGTGTTCCAGACAAGTGAGCGAGTTTGTAAGCGAGACATCACCGACGAGACGAATTGCCCTTTTTTGTACAGAATCCAGCAGCTTCAGGATATGTTTAGGTGCTGCACTCCAAATATGGGAACAGAACTCCAATACAGGTCGGATCTGTGCCTTATAGATCATAAGCAGCTGACTGGAGGTGAAATAGCTCTTGGCATGAAACAAAAAACCAAGTTTTTGGGATGCACTTTTGGCAATGGACCTCACGTGATTTTCTCAGGAAAGGTTATTGCTGATAGTAATACCAAGCATCGATATGGATGAATTCAGTGGTATGGTTACTCCTGACAAAGTTATGTTAGGTACAGTAAGATCGGCTTTTCTAGAGAAAAGACATGCTTGTGTTTGTTTGCATTGAATTCTACCAAGTTATTGGATCCCCATTCGAGAATTGTTGCTAAGTCCATATTTATATTGTTAACATTTCTTCCTCGTTCATTTCTGGTTTCACGGGCTGATATAGGGGCCCTGGAAGAGAAAGCGGTATGGAGGGTACTATCATCGGCAAAGTTGTGTACGGGACATGAAGTTGCTTTCAATAGGTCGTTGATGTGAAGTAAAAATAGTGTTGGTGCTAGAATGGATCCTTGCGGAACACCAGCATTTATGAGTAGAGTGTCAGATGAAACTCCATCGACCACTACATGGAGAGACCTGTTTGAGAGAAAACTAGCAAGCAGAGAACACAGCTGAGGGGGCAAGCCATAAGATGGAAGCTTGGCGAATTACCTGTTATCTATTGAATTCTCAAAAAAAATATAGGTACGTAATTAACTCTGGCAAGTCCAACCTAAGCCTGCCCTTTACTTAATATAAGAGGAGCCTATGTTGAAAAGAGTGCTGTCAAGGCTAAGGCCTTGTGATTTGTGGATGGTAATAGCATATGCTAAGCAAGTAGAGAATAATTATTTAAGACAATTACGTAACGAATTACCTGTTATCTATTGAATTCTCAAGAAAAATATAGGTACGTAAGTTTCGCACCGCTTCTCACCTCGCTGCTCTAAGGCCATTACGACCATTGTGGTCCTAAAAATCTATTTTATTTAATTATTTATAATTAATGATCTTACACTATTGATATGCGCTAAATATTGAAATAATAATTAATACTAAATCCCAGTTAATAACGTAATAAATACGAAAGTTCGACTATACTTTTGGTTATAAGTAGTTATCAAGTACTAAAACATATGTTTGGATTAAAAAAAATAATCATGGCATTCCACTCGTTATATATTTACGTAAAGACCTTAAAATCCACATAAAGTTTGGCTATTATCAATTTTGATTGTTGATTCTTACATTAGTACTATAAGTAAGTGTTCCAAATAGAATCAATTAATTGAAAAATTATAATAAAATTTACTAGTTTTTGATATATTTCTTTGTATTAACCCAACTACCTAGGTCATCTGGAAATGGGTTAGCGTTTTGATCTATAGGTCAGTCAGTGATAAAAATGACGATTTTTGGACGTTAATATCTTAATAACTGTTTAAGGTGTGTTTATAAAATTTGGAGCACATATGTATTTCACAAGTCTCAATATATAAGCTAAATTTAACATGTTTATGTGAAATAGTTTTTGAGTAATGAGGGGGTCAAAAGTGCCTCCAAATGGTTCGTGTAATATAACGCATGGTACCGCTCGCCATTCTGTTAGCTTGAATTTAGCTTGACACGCTACCGCGTGTCTAGATTGAAGAAAGTATATCCAAGAATAACTCTGATACTTGACACCGAAAAACCTACGAACAGCATCATATAATGGAGCATGAACTATAAATTTTAAAATAACTGTTAATTAAGCGTTATTATTAAAGAAATATAAAACTATACTTCTATATTTTTATGTGGATAACATTTCTGTACATCCTGTATATTCTTTGCAGGTATCGTAAAGGAATCTTTATTTTTAATGAAGTTATTTTATCGGAGAAAGAGAAATTAAGCTTCTTCAAAAGAAAATACATCAAAGAGACTTTTTTTTTAAAACCCAAGTACCTAAGTATGAAAAACATAATTATTTTTAAATATGGAAGTCATGTGTTTGAAATTTAAAGGTAAAATTAATTTGATGTTACCTTCTATTTTTAAAATATGAAAAAAGCAGTGAATTAAACTACACCTTTGTTGTTGGCATTACGTAAAGCAGAAAAATATTTTTGGATTGGTCGAAGGTACAACTAAATATTAAGAATGTATTTATTTCATTTAAGTGTATAATAACAAATATAACTATGATATGCGGCTTTTTTTTAGTGACCAAGAAAATAGTAACATTACCTATACCAAAAATTATAGAACTAAGAGAATACTTAATAATAATAAATAAAAAGTAAAAAGAAAATACCAAATTTAAGGATCACCTTGAACGGAAGCTACCTAAAGGAATGTACCGTTATAGCTTAACTTTAAACTCGGTCTTTTCCTTCGATCAAAACTTCTACCCTGTAAGTTTTAGTGACCTACCGCCTCTCTGTCTCAAGATATCGTGCCCACAAGATTTTCCAACACACACAGACAAAATTTGAAACGCTGCAAATGGCGCGTGGGGCCATGAAACGTGCAGCGCACATGGTTTTGGCGATTTTGATTTTGGGGGTAAACCAATACTTTTTCTTTTTTACCCTTCGGTCGGAAAAGTAAAAATAAAAACAGCGTTTCTAAAAATGGCAAAAATTTTTAATTTTTAGATTACTTAGATGCTATATTTTTTAGGTTTTGCTGTACAGAGTTAATCAACAATTTCATGGAGTAAGTTCAGCCTAGTCATCCAAGTATCTAATTGTAATTACATAAAATGAAAGCTTGTACTTTGGCTGTGTGCGCAATCTTTAATTTTTGTTATGAAATATCTAATGGCAGGCTTGAGGTGTAACAAGACCGTTGTTGCCGCGATGCCGTAATACGAAAGCTTCGGGAAGCTCCGTAACTACTCGGCTCAATTAAAATTTATAAAAAAGTCATTATAAATATATTTGCCAAATTTAACATAATGATTACATGACAAATAGATGCCATAATTAAGATTGTGTTTAGAATTCAGATTTGTTTGAAAAATAAAATAAAATTTAAAAATTGTTATCAGAGTAAGTTAAAATATTATTTAAATTTCAAATAAGAAAATTTATTTAAAAGTTATAACTACAATAAATTATGACTGACAGTAATGGTTTGGAAGATGAAAGTGAGTGGCCTTTTGCAAAGTACGTAAAATTATCAAGTGATTCAAGTCAAAAGTAAGTTAATTATATTCTTTTTAATTAAGGTGTGCATTTATTTGTGTACATGAGTGCATGTATATTTTTAATATTATCTGAATATTTTGTTTTGGATAATGCCATATTACATACATACATATAGTCACGCCTTTTTCCCGTAGGGGTAGGCAGAGACCACTTCCTTCCACTTGATACGGTTCTTACACACATCTTTTGCTTCCTCTACTTTCATCAGCGCTCTCAGACATGCTCGTCGGTTGTTGGTACTCTTGACCTGGCCTTTCTTCAAAAAAATGTTGATATGATCGAGATATGTTCGCCGACGTCGACCTCTACCGACTTGTACATTCTCACTCGCCTAATAAATTTGTTTCGTTAATCTTCCCTTATCCATCCTTTCTACGTGTCCAAACCATCTAAGCATTCCTTTATCTAACTTTGTAACCACATCTTCTTTTACACCACAGCGTTCTCTTATCTCACTATTCTTCACTTTACCCACTTCGGCTATACTTCTCAGACTACACATCTCCATTCACTACCATACATAAGTGTAGGAACCAACACACCTCTATGCACAACCAGACGTGTCTTTTTGACACTTATGCCATATTTATTTCCTTTAATAAACAATCCTTTATTGCAAATTTTCTATATAAAATAGTTTCCATGTTTCACATGTGTCAGGCGTCCCGCGACGGCTCATTAATTTTTTTTTTACCTATTCGGTGATCTAAATTTAAAAATTATTTTAAAAGCTTTGAGTTTGCAGATCTGCAACAAAGGACTATTACTCCAATTTTACTTGTAGAAAAATTTGTTTCAAGAGTAATATACAACATTGGCCGTAAATTTTGAATTATTTTATAGAAAACTAAACACACATAAATGTAACTTTAGATTGGAAAGATAAATTTAAAAAACATGTGCATAATGTGTATGCAAGGTGTCTACTTTCTAGTTGCACCATAGGAATTTACATGAGATTTTTTATTTAAACTGGTAATATACTCCCAATAAGTTAAGAGTATGAAGTTTAAAGTTTTTTACATGTATTTTTTAACGAGAAATCGAATGAAATTATTTTTAAGAAAAACAAAGGTTTAACACAATGTTTTTTCTATTCCTATGATAATTTTGTGATTACATGACCAATTTTTTAAATGTATGCCTAATAGTCCCTGATTGTCCCAGACAAAATCATTCTTAATAATGAGTTTCACCAGTTTATTAAATGAAAACAAGTTAGTCAATACTTAAACAAACAGTCAAAAGTATTGTCCATGTGGAAAAACGCTTAAGTCCAACCGATTCCGATAAAAGGAAAGATGACTATTCCTGCAAATTATCGCCCTATTACATTGCTCTCAGTCATATCCAAAGTTATGGAAAAAGCGATTAACACAGAACTCATCAAATATCTGAAGAAATTTTAGATAATCCATGACAGACAATATGGATATCGACTACTTCGGTCTACTGGAGATTTGCTGGCTTATGTCACTCAGCTCTGGACAAACACTATTGAAAAGTTTGGTGAATCCCGTGCAATAGCCTTGGATATATCTAAAGCCTTTGACCACGTTTGGCACCAGGCATTGTTAAGTAAATTATCTGCCTACGGTCTCCCAACCAAACTGCGCCAATGGCTCTTGAGCTTCATGCAGGATCGCTCCTTACATGTGGCAATTGACGGTATTTCTTCTGATGCGTTTAAAACCGATGCCGGGGTCCCCCAGGGTTCCATCCTGTCCCCCACCTTATTTCTTTTACACATCAACGACCTCTTAAAAACCACCAGGAACCCCATTTACGGTTTCGCAGACGATAGCACACTTGTCTCAACTTTCACATCCTATCGATCACTTTCGGTGAATGATAAAAATAGACTCAGGCAGGAACAGGTTGATTCCATTAATAGAGATCTTAAAGCAATCGTCGAGTGGGGAACCAACAATCTTGTTCAGTTCAACGCCCAAAAAACACAAAGTGCCACGTTTTCCAAGAAAGTAATTTCCTCAAATCATCCCATCACAATGTCCGGAAATACCCTTGAACCAAGTCCCTCCATCTCGATTTTGGGAGTCACGGTGTCCAATTATATGTCTTGGCATGACCATGTTGCTAACATCGCAAAGTCGGCAAGCCAGAGGCTAGGTTTTCTGTGGAAAGCTAAAAAGTTTTTAACTCCTGACCAACTGTTGACGACGTACAAGGCTCAAATCTGACCTATATTGGAGTATTGCTCTTACATTTGGGTTTCAGCACCAAAGCATTCTCTTCGTCTTCTAGATTTCATTCAGAAAAGGGCCATTCAGTTGATAAACAGCTCTCACAGATACCCTTCACCAACTAAAACATAGAAGAAAAGTTGCAGACCAGGTATTACTCTACAGATATTTCCATGGCAGATACTCCAGAGAAATAAAAACTCTTGTACCACCATTGACCACATTCGGCCGAAGAACTCGGCACGCTGATCATTTACTCTCAAGATTGACACTAAAGAAGAATCCTTCTTTTACAGGGCTGCTACGGAATGAAATAAGCTTCCAAAATCAGTTTTTCCAGAGAACTATGACCTGCAACTTTTTAAAAAGCTTGTCCACAATCATTTCCTTTCTATAATCCCTTCCCCTTCTAATAGTCGCAGTGCGGGCCGTCCGCAGTCCACACGATAGGTCTACCCTTTTTGCGACTATTTTCATAAAAAAAAATATATTGTTCGTGGAAGTGTGTTTGCTTGGCCACCGAAAGGTCCTGATTTCAATCCTTTGGATTTTTCAGTTTGGTCGTAAAGGAAGGCATTACTTTACAAAAAAAAATTAATTCCCTTCCAGGATTGCGACGGAAAATAGAAGAATAATAAATTAATAAATAATATAAATAGATATTTGCGAAAGCGGATCATAAAGTAAATGGTGGGCATTTTAAAGATTTACTTTGAAATTTTTAATTTTTGTCGTTTAATTTTTTAGATATTATTTCACATTTAGAGAATAAATTTTTTTATAAAATTAAAATTCATTGAACTTTTTAGAAGCAAATAACTCGATAACCGATCGAGTAACATGAATTAAACGAGTGTAACTTTTTTTGTAGAGTTTAACGGTTTTTAATATAATTTTATTGTTTTACTCTTAGTTGCGCCAACAAAATTTTGCTTTGATTTATTAAACACATTCAAGTGTAACTAGCTTCCTCTATTAGCAAAAGGCAAATTAGTGTCCAAATTGGCAATCCTCTTGGCAAAAAACGTAAAATTACCAATTTTTAAATAGACATTGTAAAAACATAAAAAATTATTGCGATCAAAATGCACATATAAACATTAAACACCCGGTATCTCGAAAACTAGGCATGTTAGGAAGAATGATCATATTTTGACGTCCAACATCTACAATAAGGTACAATTTAAATAAATAATAAAGTAAACAAAACACTAATTCTTTATAAACTTATCCAGTCCTTTCTTTTCAATGCTAGCCTATTTGCTTCTTTCCCATCATATTATCCCATGACTCTATTGGCCTTCCTCCTTTCTTCTTCCCCTTAGTTTTATCTGTGCAATATGCATCCTATTTCGGCTTGTGCTCCTTCATTTTCTTTTGCGCCAGTATATATCATTTGATATTCATTTTCAAAATCAAAGGTTTCATTTCATTTCTTCTTGTTTCGGGTATAACTAATATTTCTAATTTTTCAAATTCATTGCATAGTTCTGTTTCTTTTCCATTTGTACTTACTAAAATTTCTAATTTTTCAAATTCATCGCATAGTTCTGTTTCTTTTCCATTTATACCTATTACATTCCAAGTACCTAATTTTCTAATAATTATTTTAGTATTTATATTTACATTTTTGTTTTTTTGATAGGTACTTCTATTGTTTCAGCTTCCTGCGTTATTTGAAAACTATTATATTTTAATTTCGGTTGCTTTTTATTCTCATTATCTAAATTCGTGTCCGTATTTCTAGCCTTTGTTGTCTTATTTTTATTATCTATTTTCATTATCGGTTTTGTAAATTTGGAGGGTCGAGCTTCGTGGTGGATTTATTTCATCTCCAGTTCTCTCTATCTGTGTTTACTTAATTGTAACCAATTTTAAAGATTTTCCCCTAGTCTGTTTCTGCTTTGCTACCTAACCTACTCTTTTTATTTCCTTGGCCTTTCCTCTTTTTTTTGTCATATAATGATTTATATATATTCTTTTATTTTTTATTATCTTGAGCTTGCTTTTATTCTTCATAACCCGCTCTTTTTCTTTTTTAGTTTCTAATTTGATCAAGCATATTTTTCTTCTATTTTACGAGCAGATGTAATCTTTACCTGGATCTGCAACTCCCTTTCAAACATATTTTCAACAAATTTTTTGAGTATGTTTCTATCATCCATGTCCATGTCCTATAAGTCTAAAAAGAAAGACTTTTAACACGTGTATCCTGCCGGTGATTCTTAGGGAACCCACTTAGGCGTTTTGGCCGGTTGTGATACCGTGATGGACGGCGGTTCCTTCCCCCTCTACCGTGAGGACCAGTTGGAACATTTAATAAAAAGTGTGAGGTCTTTTATGCTAACTGAGATTAGATAAGTCTTCAAAGTTCGGTTGCCCTAGTATAAAAAGCCGTTTTCTGCCTAGCGCAGGGCAGTGGCAGAGAAGATGTTCCATTGTTTCCTCCTCTTCCTCATCGTGACAACTTCTACAGAAGTCATGTTGTAGCTATGCGATTTCCATGCGCCTTGCATGTGATCCACCTGCCAAGTGTCCTACGAGGGCAGTTTGATAAGTCAGTGAATTTTTGAATTTCCCGCGCAGTTACTCCAAATGCAACAGTACTGCCGTCAACTATAATCTATCAGTGGGCAACTTTTTAATTTTGAGCAAGCTACGTCGTGCAGTTGGTGTTTGATAGCCGCTCAAAGCAGACAACCTCGTGAATTTTTACGAAAATGGAAAAAAGTGAATTTCGTGTGCTGATTAAGCATTACTTTTTACGTAAAAAATCCATCACTGAAACTAAGGAAAGACTTGATAAATACTACGGGGACTCGGTACCATCAATTTCAATGATTAAGAAGTGGTTTACAGAGTTCCGTTGGGGTCGTACCAGCACTAGTGACGCCGAACGTCCAGGTCGCCCAAAAGAAGTGATCACGCCGTATATCGTCGATAAAATCCATGAAATGATATTGGATGATCGTGCGAGTTGGCTCATGCTGTAGGTAGCTTAACTGAACGGGTACATCAGTGTTTAGCGATGTTCAGCCATAATCCGGACGAATTTTTGCGCCTTTTTGTTACTGTGGATGAAACATGGATCCATCACAACACGCCAGAGACCAAGGAACAATCGAAACAGTGAGTTGCTCGGGGTGAACGTGGACCAAAGAAGGCGAAAGAGAGTCTGTCAGCCAATAAGGTCATGGCCACAGTTTTTTGGGATGTACGCGGTGTCATTCACATCGATTACCTCAAGAAAGGTAAAACGATCACCGGCGAATATTATTCAAAACTTTTGAACAGATTCGACGTTGATTTGAAGCAAAAATGGCCGCATTTGGCGAAGAAGAAAGTGCTGTTCCATCAAGACAATGCACGTGCGCACACTTGTCTAGTCACGATGGCCAAAATTCACGAATTGGGGTACGAGCTGCTACCCCTGCTATCCTGACCTGACAACATTTTTCTTGCTCCTTTTTTGTTCTATCAATTCTATTATAACACTTTAAATTATTTTTCAATTGTGTGTTATAACACTATGTTGGTGCTTTCGTCCACTAAACCTGTTTTAAGACTAGAACCGCTGGTTTAATTCTCTTAAAATAGTTTTATTTGATTTCTCGTCAAAAACTCTTAAATTTAACTTTATAATTTACTTAGCTATAAATCAAAAATTTCTATGGCACAACTAGAAAGTAGAAACCCTATATTTGCTCATATATCCCATCAAGTTGATAACGAAGAAAACAGAAGAACAGAATTACCAGTTGTATACAAATATTTTACCTTTCCCACCCGAATGGTGCAATTTATTCTATCTTATATTACAAATTATTTCCGAAATAGTGGGGCAAAAAAGTCAGCAAATATTCCACGGTGCACTATATATTCCATTATTGTTGTATCCTTGCAAGATTAATACGTTCATATTTCACTTGAGTTAAAAATATCTGAGGACACTCTAGAGGTTTATTTTACTTTCATCCGGTCAACAGGGTTTCCGTTATTCTACCAACAAAACATGGAGGGGTTGACGGCAGGAGCAGTGCCAGGACGACACATTTTTTTGCAGTTATTCACGAAATTTTTTGATGCGGCTCTACATAAATAAATTTTAAAAGTATTTTATAGGTTTTCCCAAATGTGCTCTTCTTGTTTTGTGATCCACCCCAACGAGATTTTCGTATATAATTAATAATTTTACAACAATTATATTTGGTCGTTTTAAACCTCTTAGTTCTCTTTTTTATTTAATAAAAAATATCACTCAGGACTTTTTACATTAGCATAGCGAACTATTAATTTCGTAATTGTATTTTAAATAAATTGCAGCAAAGAAGATAAAAATTTTGTCTTTATTAACGTCAACGCGGTGTAGTTCTGGATAAAAGATTCACCTGGAACGCCAACCAGGAAAAAACAATAAACAAAGCCAGGTTTTCTCTCTGGAATCTCAGAAGAGTATGCGGAAAATCTTGGGGAATGAACCCCAAATAGTTTTACTGGATTTATCAAACAATGATTATATCTATGGTCACGTGTGGTTCAGTTGTCTGGTGGACCAAAAGGTTACAACAGAGAGCTAGAGCAAAGCCTGCTGGCCTTCAGCGGCTGGCATGCCTGGCCATAACTGGAGCTATGTCCAGCACACCAACGGCAGCGATGGAACAACTCCTAAATTTTCCTCCCCTACATATTCTCTTAGAGAGGGAGGCCAGGATGGTCTCATATAGATTCCTATCTCTGAAAAGGTAAATTAATGGAGAGCAACTCGGGGACCACTCCGGGATACTAAGTAAAATAAAAAATCACCAAATTCTTGGTATGTTTCCTGACATACTAGCCACAAAATACACTTAGAAAAGTCGTTCAAAGTCCTTTTTCCGAAGAGAGATGAATGGGTAAGGGGATAAATCCTCTTCACAGAGACTGAATACGTAATGTACATGGATCAAAAACCCCAGATGGAGTTGGGGCCGGTGTTTTCAGCATGAAACATTCGCAATGCAAATGTTCTGCAGTTTCAGCGAAGTTCTCGCAATAGCGGCAACTATCATTCTCAGTTTTGCCCATCTTTTTCAGATGGTACCTCAGAGGGCAGTGTCCAGTCCTATTACCAGTTGTCTTTCTTGTCCAACAGTGAGATTTCATTTCATCTGTTTCGCAGCGTCGAACCTCTTCTTTCAAGTGGGCTTCGGAAAGTCCACAGAAGGGTTCTTGGCCGGAAAATTGTGTAATTGCTCCTTTTTTAAACACAGCCCAAGTTACTTAGGTCATATTATTGAAAATAAAAATTATTATATAATTCAACTTATTATCCAAGGCAAAATAGAAGGTCTTAGAAGCCAAGGAATAAGATGCACATTATGGCTTCACAATCTGAGACAACAGACCGGGCTGACTATCTCAACACTATTTAGAACAACTGTAAATAGAAGGATCAATGTGACAACCAACATTTTCAGAGGATAGGCACCCGAAGAAGAAGAAGAAGATGAACTTTACCTAGGCAAAGCAAAGTCTAAGGATTTTTAATGATAATTGACTTATAGTCAGTACACCCTGTATGTAAATCGTTATTGATGAAACAAAGAATGTTTACACTTCGCACAAATCGCGACAAATTTCGACCCCCCCCTCCCCACTTAGTATACATCGAGGCTCCCAATTAAGAAACGACGCCCTAATTCGTAAGTGAGCCTGCTTTTTTGGTACGCTCAATTTAAAAATCCGTTGACCTCATATAAAATTTAAATTTTTAAACAAAATGAAGAGGACAATTCTACTGGCTTGGCTGTTTTTCGCGACTGTGGAGATTGATATATTTACGAAGCCCACGGCCATGGAATTTTTATTTAAGTATTTTAAATCACCTTAGTTGTTTCGCAAGAGGAATAAAAGTTGCATCTCTGGAAGTTCACTATTTTAGTATTGCAATTATTTTAACAGGATTTTCTTGAAAATTGTAAATCTTGACGTACCAAAAAGGAACGTCGTTTAATGAATTTTTACCGATGCACGACTTTAACGACATTGCGGTTTGTTGATTGAAGCCTAAAAAAGGTGATTTATTTCAGGAAATATGAGTTTCCAATTTTTTTTAAAAAAAATAACATCAAATTATTTGGATAGGAAAAAATAAAGTAAGTATTTGGAAGAAAAAAAAATAGTATTTTATTATTTGGTTTCGAGTACTTTTAGCACACGATAACAATTTTTTGTTGTATTTAAAAGTTTTATGGCTAGTTTTTTGATCAAAATTTTAATTTAATTAAATAAATAATTTGTTTTTTTTAAATATTTTCGCCACTTCAGATTCATTACAATATCATCAGTAAAACGGAGGTGATGATATTTTTGTCATTAGTAACGACATTGGCCAACACGCTAGGCAAGCGTGTCCTTTTAATGCCAAACCCTTCCAAAACCAAACCATGTTGAAAGTAGGTTACGTTAATATAAAGTATGGTTGGCAACACTAGCCATGAGTCAGTTATCAAAAATACAAATTTACTACCTATTTACAATTTTATTATCAACACATAAATACTATTAATGAACCTACACAAGATACTTAAAGTGTTTTTCATACTGTTCCAAGCAAACGTTGTGTATCTTTTGATTGCAAATTTAAAATTTTTTCGAAAATCTTCCAGGAATGTTGGTTTTCAAATTCTGGCTGGATTAGTGTCTTCAAATGCTTAACATCACGTTGTGGAGTGAACAGATTAGATCGAATAAGAAATGAGGAGATCAGGAGAAGAATGGAGGTAAAAAAAGACATACTAGAACACATGGAGGAAAAGAAACTAACGTGGTACGGACATGTTAGAAGAACTCCGGAGGATCGCTGGATACACCGGGTAACTGAGTGGAGTCCATAAGGCAGACGAAAAAGAGGTCGACCAAGGCGATCATGGAGAGACGAAGTGGATGAGGCGATGGAATTAAGAAACCTGCAGGACGGAGACTGGCAGGACAAGGACAACTGGAGACAAGGGCTGAAAGCAGGAAGGCAGCGACAGCTGTAGATATCCTGGATTATATATATAGCCTGATGAGCCATGTTCTTAAACTCTTCTTGAAAATAATACACAAAAGAATATATTTCGTAGGACTTAGTGTAGCTTATGAAAAGGCAAATAGACAAAAACCTACCATTGAAAATAAGGAAAATGAATTTCTTATTATGGGATCAATCATAGAAAACCCTCAATAAGGACTAATTTTTAAAGAGTAACACCTCAAATATTATTAAGTGTTAAGCAGTCTTTCATAGAGAGAGTGGCTCTTTGTATTCAACAGGATGGTCGTCATTTTGAGCATCTACTTTGAATTAAATACATTTGTGTTTTATATTTTGTTGTTGTTTCTGTTGTATAATAAAAAAAAATTGTATAATCTATTTAATGAACTACTGTCAGATTATGAAAAGTAAATATTTTCGAAGAAAGTGAAGTATAACAACTGTCAATGAGAATTCTGTGAGCAAATCAAATAAATGTCGTTTCTTAAGTCAAAGAATGCATTGAAATAAGAACTACTATTTGATGAAGCCAATATCTGAAAAACTATTTAGGTTAGGTACAGGGAACCCAATATGAAATGAAAGATAATAGAATTTAATATTGTTCAGACTAAAAATATACAGGGTGTTCAATTCGAAATAACAAAGTTATCTTTGTCCGAAATTATAAAAAAGTGACAATGATTTTTGAAAATTCTGTATAATCTTGAGAAACGGGTTCTATCGAAATCAATAGCCCAAAACATACCTCTTTTATGCTTGGTCAGAATTCAAATGGATGATTTCTATACATTTCGATGTTATTTAATTTCAAATTGTCCCTAGAATTTTTATAAAAAAATCAACAACTCGAGTATGATTATTGTAAGCTACATGGTACTTTATATGAAATCACATTATTTTTCCTGAACTGTTCAAAAGTGTAACTAAATACAGGGTGTTCCATTTAAAAAACACAACTTTGATATGTCACACTTTTTTGACTAAAATAATTTCCTTTTGCAGCCTTAATCAATATACATTTAATGAAATGAAGAAATTCCCGAAAAAATGTATGGTTTGGTTTACAGGGACCGTGTCGTATAGGGTGCCCCACCCTGTATATAGTTTGATACATTCTTTTGGTCTCGAATTTTGATTTGAGGGTCTTCTTTACATAGCACCTTTGTCTTTGAAAGGTTTATCTAGAGTCCGATTGTTGTCTTCTCCTCTAGTTCCATCAACATTTTTCCTAGTTGATTGGTGGAAACGGAAAAAATAAAAATATTTTTGCAGTAGGTCATCTGCGACAACCCGTATATTTTGCATTAATGAGAATAACGGCACACGGAGAGAGCGTAACCAGTGCGCGGCATATTAAAATTTCTCACACGATGTAAGAAATGTGAAAGAAAGACGGCTTTCTCGATCGATACAAGACTTAATGAGCCCAGAGAAAAGAAGGCGCGCTGATGGGAAATGAAAAGGATAGAGTGGGTGGAGAGGGCAAGGGGTAGCTAGTTAAAATAAGGGAGAGAACACACATTGATGCAAACCCCCGCGTATACCGACCTCCTAAGGGTCTCTCCTTGTCCCTCTGTTTTACCGCTAAAATAAAAGAATGAGAAATTAGACGAGGCGACTTAAAATTAGATTTCAAACCAATTTCTTCGCGGATGCACTACGTGGATTTTCACCCGGTAGGTATCTCTGCTCGCGGTTTTTTTCTTTTTTTTTGTTTACTCTCGTTGACTTTTTACATTACGAATATTTAAATCGATTAAAATTTTATTTTCGATTTTTTAAAATACTTTTATTTATTATGAGAATCAACAAAGATGTTTTATTTAAAATACGTAAACACCTGTTAACATGTAAAAAGTTGTTAACAATATCTCCGTATACCAGTTGGAATTACCGCAAAAGAAGAATAATAACATTGATTGTTCTAAAAATGTTTGAAGTGTAAAGTCATGTGGTTCTTCTTCTTCTTCTTCTTCTACTTGTTAGAGATCTAGATGATCTGTTGATTCTGGACTTGCCTCTGTAATATTTCCTGAGATGTGGACTGCCAGCTGTCTCTCCATCTCTTTGAGGGCCTTCCAGGTGAACGGGTCCCTGCTGGTTTTCCCTCTAGTACAATGCGTGGTAGTCTATCGTCGGTCATTTCCTTCACGTGGTTATACCATTCTCTTCTCCTCTGCCTTCCCCATCTAACCACATCCTGTACGTCGCATTGTGCTCTCATGTCAGTGTTTCTTACGTGATAGTTTCTTGTTTTTCCGAAAATTGTTCTCAGTACTGACATTTCGGTAACTCGTAGCATTCTTTTGGTCTTGTTGGTATCCTCCTTCGCTTCTATACCATATGTCATTATTGGCCTGACGCTTGAATATTTTAATTTTACTCTCCTTTCGCATGTAAGGATTAACCCATACAGTTTCCTGATATTATGGCTGATTTGTTAATTTGATTTCTCAGGTCCTTTAGCGGGTCGTGAGCGCTGGACATATCTATGCCCAGGTATCTAAATTGCATGACCTGCTCTATGGGTTTATTATCTATTACATGTGATTCTAAAAATTAAAATAAAAACTAATTATGAACTGATAGATTTGGTGATCTTATAACAATAGTTGGTACCTGCCACAATGTATTATCATAACTGAGACTGTACACTAGCGATATTCCAGGTCTAAAAGATGTGAAAATTGCTACATTTGCAGACGATACATTAGATCAAGATCAGGACATGTCCTGTATAAAATTGCGGTCAGCTACTAATAAAATAAAATAAAACTTCTGGCACAGGCACATGCCCCACTCGGAGACATGAGTGAAATTTGAAAGTGAAATTAGTACGACAGAGATTGTGGAAGCGTTGAACAGTATGAAATTGGGTAAGTATGTGGGGTACGACAGGATCACGGTTGAAATGCTGAACACCTCTTTTTTATTACAACTGATTTAGCGACAACTCTACACAACGGTCAATTATTTCTTCCCGTTGAGTCCGTTATGGCGAAGTTTCACTGTACTTAAAAGGACTAAACAACGGAACGTCAAGCCTAACGAAAAATATCAGTGGTCTAGGTGTGACTCGAGAGGTCCACACGACTAACTTCCCAGTGGAAAGAATAAAAAAATATTATATGTTTTGTTGTTTTAATTATTATTATTAAAATTATTATCAAAAAGGATTTTAAATTGTTTACAACAAAAAATATAATTGTTATTAACAATATTCTGTTTATGTCAACCATATTCTTTTAATATTTTTCTTATCTTTTTTTGATTCTCCAAAAAAACAGCTTTAGCGATTTTGCTGGAAATCTAATCAGTCCTAAGTTGCGTAATTATTCGTCGAATGCAATTGGTACCACGTCGATATTATTTTTTGTTCTCGAGATAATCTAGACGAAAAATAATTCCGAATGCACATACGAACATATGAACATACGCACATACGTACATACACACACATAAGTCCACTTAAAAACTATTGTATTAGACTCTGGGGACCTTGAAGTGTGGAGATATGTCAAAATTCGGGATTCGCAAAATCGGACCCATTAATTTAACTTCCGCTGGGAAGTTAATAAATCAATCCGTGTTAAATTTACCAACAAAAGACTGGTCAATCCACCATCACTATATATCAGTGACAACATTTTTTTTAAAGTGCCTATTCGGTCCGAATGTTGGCAATCATTCTGGCTATCATTATCTTGTTTGCTTCGGCACGGAATAGCCCGGTCGTGGTAGTAGAGAACCACGTTCTTGGGTTCTTCAGCCACGAGATACGTCTTCTTCCCGGTCCTCTCTTTCCCAATATCTTGCCTTGGAGAATCCGTTGTAGAATTTCGTATCGACGTTCGTTGCGCATAATGTGACCAAGATATTTTAGTTTTCTGGTCTTTACATTATCCATGACTTCTAACTTCTTGTTCATTTTTGTTAGCACTGATTGGTTGGTTACATGGTACCATTAATAACAATGCTGAGTATCTTGGCATGACTCTTGACACCAAGCTTAGATGGAAAGAGAATGTAAAAAAAAACCGAACTTGGACTAAATTATAGACAGCACTTTGTAGCGTGCCTATTTTTTCACTTCTACAGTTCCATTATAATTGTGTCTCTGATAGTTTTGTATTTCTCAGGTACTCGTAAATAGTGTCGCGTGCCGTATTTTGTTGTAACTTAAATATATCATTCGTTGTAAATAGTGTTGCATACCTTATTGTGATAGGATTCGATTGTTAATGGCTGTGGCATTTTTGTTGATCGCTGGAGATTGAGTGGGGTGTTTTCGTTATTAGATTTTGCTTTGGTTTTTGGCCTCGATTATTGTGTGTTGTCGGTTATATTATTGTTTGGTTTGATTTCTGTGTGGATGGGGCTGGCTATCAAAACTGACGAACGCGATTCTTAGTGTGGAACATAGATTTGCGAATATTCTTGGTTGACGTGAATTCCGTGTCATTTCTTGTTACCCGGCTTGGGAAGCAGTCGAGTCGGGTGTTGAGAGTCTTGGGAGTGGTGTGGTGAGAATTGTTGGGTGGTGTGATATTAACAAGTGTGCGGAGCCTCTACGGTTTTCTTTTCATATCTGGCTGTATTTGGGCCATCTTGATTGGATTTTGAAGAAAAACCATTTAATTTTTAACTTGACCATTCTATCTTACCTTCGTTGTTGATATTTTGGATTTTGGTGTCGAGTTAAAATAACCGCATGCGGGATTAATTTAAGGGAAGCCATTTTTAATTAGCAGGTGCCGTTCCATAACCAAACCGGCCACAGGAGTAGTGCATTCGTATACCCAAAGGTTACAAGTGATTTATTTTTAAATATTTAACGACGTGACTTATTTTGACACCACGATTAAGTTTTGTTTTAATTTATTAATATAATACATTATTAAAAACTATTTATTGCATTAGATAATATGCCAAAACTGAGTACTTTGATTTATTGTTAGCTGCTAATTTTGACTATATTTGTTATAATGTTATTATTGAACTGAGTACTTTGATTAATTGTTGGCTGTTGATTTTGACTATATTTGTTATAAGTTTATTATTGAACTGAGTACTTTGATTTATTGTTAGCTGTTGATTTTGACTATATTTGTTATAAGTTTATTATTGAGCTGTGTACTTTGATTTATTGTTAGCTGTTGATTTTGACTATATTTGTTATAATTTTGTTATTGAGCTGTGTACTTTGATTTATTGTAGGAGTAAAGTATCCAATATATTTTAGCTATAATTTCATTTATTTGGTTCACCATAATCTCAGTTGTTTATCGTGTGGCTCTGCTAGTGCCTATAAGACCTAGGGGTTTCCGGCTTGAACCGTCTAAGTCGGTGGCGTGGCTCACTTTTATATATTTTTTTTCTTCTACCCTCTACGGCTGAGCTCGGGCATAATTTGCCAGTAGAGATACCGCTGGCAGAGTACTCTATAGAGAACGAATAAGACGTGGCAACTTTTAACTCATCGAAAAAAAAAATTCAAGTTATTATTGCACAACAGGATACTTATATACAATTAAAATTTTAAACCAGTGTAGCTTTACGGTAT
The DNA here is from genome assembly GCA_950111635.1 of Agelastica alni. Taxonomy (NCBI): domain Eukaryota; kingdom Metazoa; phylum Arthropoda; class Insecta; order Coleoptera; family Chrysomelidae; genus Agelastica; species Agelastica alni. The sequence goes on along the minus strand of OX467710.1, from coordinate 43,538,609 downwards.
TGAGCTATAGGGTTGTACCAAAGATAGCAACATAAATCTAATTTAAATATTTCAGAACAAAGTGCTGCGTGCCAAACGGCGTCAAAAAAATTATTAGTTTTAAAATTGGTAAACACATTCAGAGATAATAAACATCTAAATCGAAAATAAACAGAATTCTTTTACATTACGATTTTTACACTAAAATGACTTAACCTAGGTACTGATAAGAAAACTGGTAAAAACAAACAATTGTACAATGAATTAGTGAATTAGTGTTCGGTGCATTGTCAAATGTAGAAACTGTTAGGACTGGCATGCGTTGTAGATATATTATCAGCTGTGGCTAACACTTTTTTTATTGGTTAATATTTGGTTGGATTATTAGTCGATCACAAAACAGTCACAAAACTTTTTTAACATTTAGAATTTCTAGTATTACTAGAGAAAGTATAAAGTTAACGCATGCGCACATAAATTCAATCTAAATGATCCCGAATATTATACAAAAGCTGTAGGTTGGAACAAATCTATAATAACAGTACATTGTATAGACTTAAAACTAAAAAAATATTAAAAAAATAAATATCCAACAACACCAACTACAGACATTCTTATGCCGTATCCAACAATTATTGTCTTTTTAAATGAGTAGTGCAACCTTTACAAGTATGATAAAGGGTCAATTTAATTTATAATTTTTTTATAATCTACTACCTAGTGAATGTATTTTTTTATGTTCGATACACATTTCATTCATTGCCAAAAAAAATAATGTTTTAGTTTTGAGTGAATAAGCGATTATTTTGATGTCCTTATGCAACACCCTCTACATACATTTAGTCACGCCTTTTTCCCGTAGGGGTAGGCAGAGACAACTTCCTTCCACTTGCTACGGTTCTTACACACATCTTTTGCTTCCTCCACTTTCATCAGTGCTCTCATGCATGCTCGTTGGTTGTTGGTACTCTTGACCTGGCCTTTCTTCAAAACAATATTGATCTGATCGAGATATGTTCGTCGAGGTCGACCTCTACCGACTTGCCCATTCACACTCGCCTTATAAATTTGTTTCGTCAATCTTTCTTTATCTATCCTTTATACGTGTCCAAACCCTTTAAGCATTCCTTTATCTATCTTTGTAACCACATCTTCTTTTATACCACAGCGTTCTCTTATCTCACTATTTTTTACTTTATCCAACCGAGTCACTCCGGTTATACTTTCCAGACTTATATCCGCAGCTCTAATCCTATTTTCATGCTTCTTCTGCCAAACCCAACATTCACTACCACACATAAGTCTAGGAACCAACACTCTTCTATGCACAGCCAGACGTATCTTTTTTGACACTTTCTGGCTGTTCATAAAGCAACACCCTCTATATTAGAATATTCACAATTTGTATACTTATCTAAAAAATATACGAAAATCTGAATTGATTTCCATATTTTCGCAAACCATTTTAATCTTGAAATTGTTAGCTTATGAGCAAGAATCGGCTTTCGTTGAGTATTCTCGAAAATACCAGAGGCTGGTTTAAAAAAATAGAGACATTTTAATTTAAAAACAAAAAAAAATCGAAACACGGAAATGGATACGAATAAAACGTTAAATAGCGAACAAAGCTGATAAAATATTAAAATAACGAAGAATAAGTTAAAAGTACAGTTCAGGAGATAAAAGGTTTGTTCCACAGCAGTCACAAAAATTACTGACGAGAAAATTAATGTCACTGTCAAAAAAAATTTGATGTCAATCAATGGCACTGCTTTGTATGACATTTTTAAACTAACTCTTCGTTTTGGAATGAAAGCATCCCACGCTTTTAGAACAGTGACATTAATTTTTTCGTCAATAATTTTATTTCTATGTTAAGAATTATTTTTTACTTTTTAGTTTGATTAACTCTAAAAGCGTGTTTTTTAGTTTTTTTAAACCATAATTTATTATGTTAGAACATACGTGAGTATTGTTTTATTATTGCAATTAAGTTTTGAAAAATAGAAACTGCAGCAAATGTGTGTAATACAGATTTAGAAAAGTAAGTTGATAAAATTGTATAACTTGATACAAGTATTTACTGTTTACATTCGTTTATTGTACATGTTTACTATTTATTTTACTATTTAAATTATAGGGAGACAATAGTGAAATCATGTGTTCAGAGTCCAAAAGAGTATGGAATTGTATTACGCTTTTTGAGCGTAAAATGCTGATGTCAATCTTTTTGTCCCGTATTTTTTTGTAGCACATTTAAAAAAAATTAATTTTTAAACGTGCACTTTAAGAATCAAAACTACAATTTTTTAAATATTAAATAAAGTTGTACGTCCTTGTGAATAATATATAATTAGTATTTCTTACATAATCAAAAGAGAATATCTGTTTCCTTCAGATATTGTTTCTTTTATGGTATTATTACGGAGCATCTTTCCAGTATATACTGACAAAACCAACTCTCTTCTAATGTCATCTACAAAACCATCTCAATCAAGCCAAGATATGTTTATTTGTTTTATATCTTATATTCGCCTCGTAATATTTTATGTAAAACTACAAAAGCAGATAAAATCTCTCTTACTTCCTCCAAGGAAGGCTTTTATACCCTTTTTTAAGTTATAAATAAACAATTCCTCATGAACTTTTAGAATCTTATAGAATTTTAGAATATTTAATTAAATTACAGTAAAACTGCACTAACGACCATCTTCGGGATCATACAGTGCTTTCATTTGACAACCAGTCAGTCCAAATAACTATTGATTTTGAGAAAATATAAGGACAAAAACACGTCGAATTTTAAATCCAGGGAAAGGTTTAAAAATATTATTTTGCTGTTTCCAAATGGCACCCCTTTAACATTCCCCACCCCTTCTTTAAAATGTCAAATAGCAACCACTACCTTCTGATACATCAAATTGGCCATTATTTTTAGCTGAAGCATCTTGAGTTATTTTGAAATGGTATATTCTGTGCAGGAACGAATAGAAATAATACTTATTTACGGTCATCAATACAAGTGCGCTCGAGGAACAGCTCGAGTTTTTAATGATTGGCATCCTGATGGAAATAAAGGCCACCAGACCATCATAGTACGAAAATTTGGTGAAACTGGATCCGTTTGTAACAAAAAAATAATAATCCCAGAGTTCTCGACGAAGCTGCACAAATTGAAGTACTGGGTTATGTTGGTATAGTTCCTACCTATTACATTTTAAAAGTTTCTTTTTTTTTATGAAAATAGTCGCAAAAAGGATAGACCTATCATGTGGGCCGCGGACAACCCGCACTGCGACTATTAGAAGGGGAAGGGATTATAGAAAGGAGATGATTGTGGACACGCTTTTTAAAAAGTTGCAAGTCATAGTTCTCTGGAAAAACTGATTTTGGAAGCTTATTCCATTCCGTAGCAGCCCTGTAAAAGAAGGATTCTTGATGAAGATTGGTCCTTGTAGTGTCAATCTTGAGAGTAAATTGGTGAGACGGATCAGCGTGCCGAGTTCTTCGGCCGAATGTGGCCAATGGTGGTACAAGAGTTTTTATTTCTCTGGAGCATCTGCCATGGAAATATTTGTGGAGCAATGACTGGTCTGCAACTCTTCTTCTATGTTCTAGAGGGTGAAGGGTATCTGTGAGAGTTGAACTGTTTATCAAGCGAATGGCTCCTTTCTGAATGGAATCTAGAAGACGAAGAGAATGCCTTGGTACTGAACCCCAAATATGCGAGCAATACTCCAGTAGAGGTCAGATTTGAGCCTTGTACGTCGTCAACAGTTGATCAGGAGTAAAAAACTTTCTGGCTTTCCACAGAAAACCTAGCCTCTGACTTGCCGACTTTGCGATGTTAGCAACATGGTCATGCCAAGATATATTATTGGACACCGTGACTTCCAAAATCGAGATGGAGGGACTTGGTTCAAGGGTATTTCCGGACATTGTGATGGGATGATTTGAGGAATTTACTTTCTTGGAAAACGTGGCACTTTTTGTTTTTTGGGCGTTGAACTGAACAAGATTGTTGGTTCCCCACTCGACGATTGCTTTAACATCTCTATTGATGGAATCAACCTGTTCCTTCCTGAGTCTATTTGTATCATTCACCTAAAGTGATCGATAGGATGTGAAAGTTGAGACAAGTGTGCTATCGTCTGCGAAACTGTAAATGGGGTTCGTGGTGGTTTTCAAGAGGTCGTTGTTGTGTAAAAGAAATAAGGTGGGGGACAGGATGGAACCCTGGGGGACCCCGGCATTAGTTTTAAACGCATCAGAAGAAATACCGTCAACTGCCACATGTAAGGAGCGATCTTGTATGAAGCTCAAGAGCCATTAGCGCAGTTTGGTTGGGAGACCGTAGGCAGATAATTTACTTAACAATGCCTGGTGTCAAACGCGGTCAATGGCTTTAGATATATCCAAGGCTATTGCACGGAATTCACCAAACTTTTCAATATTTTCAAGTATTAAAACTTACAAATATTTCTGTTGGTTCCATACACAAAGTGTTAAAACTGCTTTTTTTTTCCTTATAAAATACAAATACATCATCAGCTTAATTAAACCAATATAATTGTGGGTACTGGGATGACGAAAATCCTCACGTGTTTCGACAGGATAATATTCAGTTTTCAGCGAAGATCGATGGATGGGCTTGTATTCCAGGAAATGAGATAATTAAACCACTTTTTATCGACCAAAACCTAACAGGAGAATTGTACCTACAATTATTAGAAAATGACATTGATCCACTTATTACTCACTAGAAAGACAGGTTAATGAACAGGGAAATATGGTGGTAGATGAACAGAATATATACCTTCAATAGAACGGAGCTACACCACATTACGCACTAGCTGTAAGATAATGGCTAGACGAACGATTTCCAAGACATTGGATTGGCAGAGGGGGTTTTATATAATGGCCGGCAAAATCTCGAGATCTAACACAACTTGACTTTTTTCTGTGGGGCTATTTAAAACCATTAGTTTATAAATCTTCTCCCAAAGACATTGAAGAACTAAAACTTGGAATAACTGGAGAATGTAGACGAATTACTAGCGAAACGTCGAGAAAAATT